>APFE030764471.1:0-12977 GCA_000404065.3 Pinus taeda
TTTTTCGTAAAGTTGTGTCTCTCGAGCCCGAAAAAGTATAAAACGATGCTCGAAAGAACCGCCCAATCATTACGACCGAGGAGTACTTTTCGTAAATAGTAACTTTGACCCGAAAAAGTAAAAAAATGGTCAAAAGTATGTCGTTTTAGAGCCAATAACGAGTACGAAACGACAAACACCCGGCGATCTTTATTAATTTAAACGGTCGGAAAAAGAGCTTTAAAAGCGACCGCCTCTCGTTCCTTTTGACGAGTTGAAAAGAGGTTCGGCTATATTTTCTTGTTTTATGTCGGAAAAGAGCTTAAAGATGACATTTTTTTGGGACCAAGTGTATATAGATCCGCCGTGACTTTGTCGGTTCTGAGGACCTGCACAAGAAAACCACCCGTGTAAACCCGTTCTATATGTCGAAAAACATAGTAAAACATGCATCAAGGCATAACATAGTGACATCAGGATTAAATTCATGATAAAAGATGACAAAACCCACTTCTACAAAGTCAATTAAGAACTTTTTACCATAAATAGGGGGGGTAAAAATCATTTTTACCATTCTACCATTTTGAGCCTTGGAGAACGTTGTGGAACTACAAAGTTGACGGAGCAAATTTTTCATCGTGCGGACGCCATCCTTTCGACAACTGATTCCAGGTAGGTTCCTCTTGCCCTGCGCTTTATTTTAAGCCTATTTTTAAGCATTTTCACCGTGGGATTTGGTCATTTGGCGAAATTCTTTGAGCATAGGTGCGCTCTCGGTCATTGCGGATTCGCCCATCGGATCCGCACTGATCGATTTTATCAACACACACCATTTTCCGGGTCAGCGCAGAAAACCCGTGTGCTTCCGCGCTGACCCAGAGAAAATACAAAGGGCCGCCATTATCAGCGTGGCTATTTTAAAAACAGTCGCGCTGGCACCGTGAAAATTGGTTTTTAAGAATTTGAATGGATAATTTTCAAAAGCTGGCAGTCTAATGCTTTTGGGTGATCATGAAGGACACAATGGCCTTTG
Organism: Pinus taeda; assembly: GCA_000404065.3. NCBI lineage: Eukaryota > Viridiplantae > Streptophyta > Pinopsida > Pinales > Pinaceae > Pinus > Pinus taeda. The sequence continues at coordinate 1,013 of APFE030764471.1, forward strand.
TGTGGCAAGAGAGGGCCCACGAAAATGAAGATATTGCCGCTTTTGCCGATGCCGGATGCCGAAACGTAATGCGGGCATGCGGTTTGCTAAAATTCTTTCTCACTCCACGCTCGAGGGTGCTGTCATGCGGAAAGAGTTATTTTTGCTGACAAAACTAACCTCCCTAGGAGTCTAAGACTCTCTAGTGACAAACAAGACAATTAAGAGCAATCCTTCTCTAAACATGCATTATTATATGAGAAACCAAGTGTTTTTTCGATCCTACCTGAAATCCAACGCTTGTTGTAGCAGTCTAGCCTCGTTGATCCAGATGAGCTCCTCCTTCACTTTGAAACCTGCATACACTAACAATCAAACGATTACATAACACCTGAATATTCCATAAAACAAAGCATATTCAACATATAGACCAAGGAGTATATGAAACAATTCATTAACAACAAATCATTGAGAAGAATGGACTTATTTGTATTAAGGAAACAAAAAAGAAACCATTACAACCTGAGCCTTGGTGTTGTGCAAGTTCCTCCCAGGGTCCAGCAAGAGTTTTCCTCTACTTTGACAAGCTCACCCACTTCCAAATGAAACAAGAAAGGATGGTAATCTCTCCTCACAAGCTTACAATGGAAGTCCTAATTCCAGCAGCATCTACCCTTTGGAATGTTCAGCTTTCAACCTCCCCTCCCTTGGCCCAATGCCTGTATTTATAGTGTTCTAGAGGAAGTTATTCAGTTCCAACATCAATGGGATACTCCCTCTTTTGGATGGGGTAGCTCCTCTCTTGATGGGAAAAGTTCCTCTATCATAGGGATGCATGAACCATCTGGAGGCGCTCAATACACATCAAACACTCTTCTAGAAAAGCTCTAGAAGTGACCACAAGTAACTTTTTTAAGATGAAACTCGTGCCTTTTGACCTTTACAGGAGTACGCACCATCCCTTGACTTACAGAGCGTACAAGTACGCAGGTACAATGAGCTTGGGATGCGTACACGCAGGCAAGGTAGAGAGAACCTGCGTACCCAGAGATAAACATGATTTTAATGACTTTCTCTCTTTTTTGAAGTTTGACATGGAGAGCAGAGGTATAAGGCTTGACAAGGAGGATAATATGACTATTGATGGAGCCATATTAACTGCAGATAGTCATGGTGACAAATTTCAGTGTAACAACCATCTTTCAATCTCCCCCCCATCCTTGGGTCCACCCAACTATTATTGGGTTCGCATAAAATAATTTTTTTTCTAGGGCACTTCCCCGAACCCCATGACGCGTGGAAAGAATATAACACATGCCTAACATGACAGGGGTAGGTGTTCCCAACCCAAGTGTTCCCATAAATCCAATAGCCAAACTTCTTAATGAGATATCTCGTTATAAATCCCCCCTTCTCCATCTAAGGCATGAAGGAGCCAAAAATGAAATAAACCCCCACCTCTCAAACAAATGAAGGACAACATTAAGCCCCTTCAAGGAGAAAAACAAAGAAGGGAAGCTCGCCCATTGGGACCTCTTACACCATGCATATAATACCTAGTTTAGTAAGCTTAATAGAAAATAATTCTACACAGCTAGAGAAGGCTAGACATACCACCCAAGATGGGAAAATGGGAGATGAATTACCTAATCCGACCCTCTAAATACCATACCAACCTCCCCCCCACTGTGCATCCCAACAGACTAACGAAGGCCTTGCAAGGAGCTTCTGCCTCCACAAGTTGAATTCCCAGTGGTGCATGAACCCAACAAGCAACTCAAACCCGAGTCCCAGATTACCACTTGTGCATCAATAAGCAACTACACATTGGCATACTAAGTCCCTTGAAGCATAGGTAAAGACACACACTGACCAATGAACCAGATCTACTCTTTGAGAAGGCCTCTTGCACAAATGGTGCCAATACTTCCCTCTGTAACTAAAAATTTCATTTCCCAATTGTTACAACTGATTGTCTAAACCAAAGTCATTGAAATTATACCCTTGGCATTCTCGAGAATGTTCCTCTGCCAACCTTCTAACGCTTCTTGCTCAACACACTTTAACATCATGGTTGTCACATGGGGGATGTTCATTTCCACCATCTTGTGTTCAATCCACATTTGTCACCCCCCAGTGGGGAATTTCCTAACTTTTAATTTAGTCAGTTAACATGAATTTTTGACATAGTAGCAAGAAGTTAAAAATGAATGGTAAAATTGGGAAAGATAGCTAATAATTTTTATAAGAACAAAAAATGATATGTATATTATTATTATTATTATTATAATATTATTAGTGCAATTTTCATTTGTAAATGCAATATGTTTATGCTTGTTTTACTTATATAAGTGTCATATATTTCTATATTTGTTTTACTATTCATTATGCCTTAAACACTTAAAAAATATGATTTTCATTTTCTAATAAAATAGAAATAGTGGTTTTTTTTCATGTGTGTATGTTTTATACTTATGTAAATGTATTATGTTTTATATTTGTTCTACTCATATTAGTGTAATATGTTCTTATACTTGTTTCACTATGTATTATAATCAACATAGATCTACATTGATTTTAGATATACCAAGTGCGAAGAGGGATTAAATCTCGCAAAATGTAAATCTCTTTTTGAGTGCAAAAAACTGGAAGAAATGTTTGCACCTCCAAAGATTTGATTCCTCTAGACCTTTGGTAGATCAAAAGTTAATATGAATCTATGTTGGTTCTTAATTATATTATTTATTGTGGGGGGAGACACTCTCTAGCTTAATATGGAAGATATTAATATGGAAGATATGTAATGTTTGCCTTGTCTTGTATTGTACATTTTGACTGGGTCAAATTACATAAAAATAAAAAAATAATAAAATTAAAATTAAAAATAAAATTAATAATTAAAATAAAATTGAGAAAAAATAGTCCATTTACCATTTGGGGTTTTGACAAGCCATGGTTTTTCCTATGATATTCTTCTTTAATATAGCCTATTTAAAAACATAAATTTCATATAATTTAACTTCTTCTTTTTGGTGTAAGATGAAGCATGAACTTTACTTCAATGTGTGCTCATCAGTATGTTTAGTATGGTATCTTATAAATACATTAAAAAAAATAGAATTTATTTTTGTATATAATGTATATATCATGCAAAATAAAATTTAAAACATATAAGAATAGTCTTAGTTTTGTTTTAAAATATCACTGAATCAAAACCACACTTGATTAGTAGGTGCTTGTGTCAATGAAAACTTTGAAAATAACATTATATAATGAAAAGGGATGATAAATAAAAACCAAAATAATGATGAATGTCTATTCCAAAATCATCTCCAGTAACATTTTCATTTTCTTGCACTGAATTTATTTCTTACAAGTTTTCTTATTGTTTAAATGTATTTGTAATATGAGATTTAGTTGGAATCAAATTTTAATATGAAATTAAATTTTAAAAATTTCAATTTGAATTTTATTAAATAAAATCAGAAGGAGAAGTTAAATTAAATTAATCTTCTATAATTTTTTCAATTAACTTTATTTGAATTTAAAATAAATAATTAAATAATAATAAATTTATATAAATATTTTTTAGTAAAAAAAGAATTGAAAATATAATTAGAAATAATGACAATGATTCCAAATCAGCTCCACCATATCTTCTTGAATTGGAATTTATTTTATATAATTTTTTCCATCTTAAATATTTGTAATAGGATTTAGTTCCCAATGGAATTTTAATTTTATAAAATTTATAGTTTAAAATTATGAAATTTAAATTTTCAATAAATTCTTTATACTTTTCAAATTAATTTTTATTATTTCTTAAAAAATTGATAAATAAATAAAAAATTTATATTTAATAAATATTTTCATTTTAAAATAAACCAGTCTACATTCCTCTAAATCCGGATAGAGAAGAATTAAATCCCTTGAGGTACAAACTCTTTTAGAGCTAAAAGAGATTTGGATTCCTCTACGGCTGGTAGATTTGGGTTTAAGATGGATCTAGACTAGTATTTATATAAATTTCACATCTACATTTTCCCTTAATATGTTTTATAATTTTTATAATTTAATTTTTTAATGTAACATCATCTTATCTTGTTTGTTTTTCTTTCCTCAAGGAAAAATCGTTATTTTATTAAAAAACAAAATTACATGGTGTATATGCTCCAAGAGCATTCAATCATTACCAGTCAAAATTGGTGTCCAGAAAAACAATGACGTAAAACACTGAACATAAAATAATAAAAAACAATATTGGAAATAAGTAAAAATACTTAATTAATTTTTTTTTACCTTCTTCTTTTCCACTTTCCATCAAAACTCCACTAATCCCATCCTAACCTTTTAACTTATTAAAACCATGATTTAGAAATATTTCTCTTCAAATTATTTTTAATATATAAATTAAATTAAATTAAATTTATTTTTAATGAATATTAACCACCACTACAATTATATCTCTCGCTATCGTGCACACATAAAAATATAATTAATATAACTTTAAGTACTCTAGCCTACACAAAGAAGAATCAAATCTGTCAACTTTCTATAGATATAATTCTTTTCCTAATAAAAAAGCAAAGAAAAACATAAGAGTCAAATCTTTATTGAGATTTTCTCAAATTATTTTGAAAAAAATAAAAAATAAGAAAAATAATAATAAATTGAAGTTTAACCATCACATAACATATTCCAAATTAATTTTATAAATTTTATACACGATATATCAATTTCATGATTTCCGCCGTTGTTTTGGCCGAAATTATAAAAGACATCCAAATCATACCCAAATCAGATTGAATTTTGGAAAAAACATATATTCTCGTCATTATTTCTCACCCGTCTGATGGACACACACATTTTTAACTATTTACGTAGATGTTGACTACCCACTAAAAAAGTCTTAGGACTGTGATTTAGAGTGTCGCGTTTTTCTACTTAGCCAAAAGTTAGACGGCAACTTGGTCATTCAATTTTTTATTCACTATCCCAGCTGTGTTGTGGAGCACCTTAATTAATCCAAAGACCTTGGGTGATTTATTAAAAATGAATAAGAAATATTAAAAATACAGAATGTTTTAACCATGTTTTTAATAAAATAAATATAAGTTGGGATGTATTTGTATCAAAATTTATTTTAAAGTGTTTTTTAATTAGTATTTAATACTTATTTTTATTTAATAATTGTTTTTTAAATCTATATTAATAACGCTGATTTTAATTTTAAATTTTTTTCAGTGTTTTAAGAAAACATTTTACTTTTCCCAAAAACTCTTTATTCATTAAAACATTTTACCATCAATTCTTCTACCATACATAAATAAATTTTAAAATTATAAATAATATTATTAAATTAATAATATTCATATTTTTTGAATTATGGAAAAAAATATACTATTAAATTAAATAGGACAAAAAAAAATAGCCCTTATATATTTCATCATACACACTTTTTTTTCTATATATTTGTTTGGGATATATATAGTATTGTGTACAATCTAAGCATTTTTTCCATCCAAAAATTGTTATTTATATATATGCTAAAAATTTATTTAAAAAAATATTTATAAAATTTAAAAAAAATATTATTTATATATATCTAATTTTAAATATTTTAAAATGTAAAATTTTAAATACTTGTAAAAATATTGCATTAAGATATAAGATATGTCATTTTTTCATGTTATTTATAAGTTAGTTATCTCTATGTAGGACCTCGTTTTTTTAAAGAAAAAAAGAGACAAAATCAAAATTAGAATGATGAAATTTTTTGAAGGAATTAAGTTCGCATATAGACTTTTGCATAAATGAGATCATTGAGTAGAGAAGTATTGTAACTAGATAAGCTAATAGTTGAATGTGCTAACCACATTGATTCAAATGACATATTTTTATATAAAAAAATAAATGAGATCACTCAGTAGAGAAGTATTATAATTAGAGAAACTAACAATTGAATGTGCTAACCACATTGATTCACATGACATAAACCAACGATTGCACATGTAAGTTAGAGAATCCACTCCATTTTTCTAGAGATAGAATAGAAGAAAATGAATGTATGGCCTTTTTCTTTTATGGAGGTTGTAACTATTAAAGTTTTTCTTGGCGGTATAGAAAGACATTACAAAACTTAGATATTTTTAATTGGCATGAGCAAGTATTTCCTTTTAAAAATCTATTTCTTAACTTTTTTTTGGTAAGTTGATAAATTTCTATTAGTTCAAGAAGAGATTGCATTGTAAGTAGAGCATCTACTAGAAAACTAAGGCCTCACATCTACCAGATTTGTTGGCCATCAAGTACATAAAAAAAACATTGATATTAATTGAACAAAACTATAAGACCACATGTTAATGGCCCAACAGGGCCAAAACTAAGCAAAAAAAATTGTATCCAACCCACTTCATTACACATTATTGTTGTTGGGATCCTAAGCAACATTACCTACTTCATCTGGGTGATGAAAAGCATCATGAACATGGGAATCCATATGGGCCATACTCCCTTCAAAACTATCCATCCGGTCTTGCAGTCTCTTCCGGATGTGGCACAGTGAGTCTTGTCCGTTCAAAATGTGCCATTGGCTGTGTTGAATGCCATTTAAAAATGGATAACTTCATTGTGATCATTGTGGTGGTGTTGGGCTTAATTATCCATCGATGCTTGGACAAGGCGAATTTATGCTTCTATGGAGTCGAATGGGGGTGACAAGTCAACCCTCCCAGGTGAGGCACCAAGAGGTTGTTCCAACTCTCCATCTTTTGCTAGAAGAGCTCCTTGTGTGGTTGTTATGTGTTGTTCTTGTGACCTTTTTATTTATCTTTGTCTCTTCTTTCCTCTTATCTTTTGTGTGTTTTGGTATTGATTGGTTGTTGGGTGTGGACGAAAAGAAACAAATATTTGGGAAAGAGCCTAGAGGAACCCAACAAGAAGTATATGACCTGAATGAAGCTCGGTGCATGTATAAATGGTAATGAGAAGATAAAAACAATGACATAACAACCAAGTGGGTTGGATGGATTCATGCAAATAAATGAACAACAACATGACAACCGTAAGAATGGAAGTGTTTCCTAAACTTTAATACAACAATATTATTTAATGGGTTTTAGTAACACCATTGGGAAAGTGGGTAGTAATGGCCCATTGCAAATAAGGATGTTATGATGATGCTCCTAATAAATGTGGTGAGCATGAATAAAAAGGACAAAGGATGAAAATTGATAGCATATGAATAGCATGGATGAAGGCATGTTGAGTTAAATAAACTATTGAGTGTTATAAAAATAGAAATAATGGCTAAAGTGTTGGTAATGACATTGGGTAAAAAGGTAAAGGAAAGAATAAAGTGAAAATTCCTATGGTTGAATTTGGAAAATTGTTGTTTTCAAATTAATGCATGCTCTACATGAATACCATGAGGTTTTGTAAACCTTAAACACTATTTGGCATGTGAATCAACAATATCTTATGAATATATGAATGAGTAAATGGATGTATATGTTACACATTATTTTATCATGGTCATGATAAATGATTTCATACCCTTATTCTTGATTATTCGAAGCATTATTTCCATCAATCCCTAAAGAAGATGGAAGAAAAAATTATAGTGAAATATATGAATCTTGCTTAAATACCTTAAAACCATATTTTTGAAGAGTGCCACAGGTTGCATAACTGCCAGGGTGTGACAATGCTCAGTGTTGCATGTTCCATAATTGACAAGGTGCAATAGTGTTGCAGGTGCTGATGCATCTCAACAATCTTAAGAGTTTTGCAAGCCATTGTGGGTGTCATCTTCACCTCTCCAACTCCATTCATACATACGACACATAAATTATTCACCATGAGAATCCATGAGACTGAAAAACAGAAAAAGCTACCATCTTTATCTCATAACTTTTCGCTCATTTTATTACCTAAAACTATTGTTAACTTTTCATGAATCTAAAAATAGAAGAAAAAGAAAAATCCTTTCCCTATCCTTATAAAAAAAATTACATTACCCATTAACTACAAGAACACATATTTTCTCTCTCAAAAGGCTCTCAAAATATTGTTTCCCCTGAAGCATTGGTATTTTCCCCTTTGATTCGTATTGTGTATTATGAAATCAAATATTCTTTATAAGACGAAGAAAACTTATAATTTCTCCTTCATGCCACCATGAAAAGTTTGCCCAAAAAGTTTTCATATGTTTTCTCCCTCATGCCACCTTGAAAAGTCCGCCAAAAATCCTCTCATTAATCAAAATATTAATGATATAAATGTGGGATATTTCATCTAAATTATACATAAATTTTTGACTCATGCCACCATGAAAAGTCCGGCCAAAATGCCTTCATATTCGACAACCAATCGAATAAGGCTCTCAAAATATTGTTTCCCCTAAAGCATGGGTATTTTTCCCTTTGATTCATATTGTGTACCTAAAGCATGGGTATTTTTCCCTTTGATTCATATTTGACAACCAATCGAATAAGGCTCTCAAAATATTGTTTCCCCTAAAGCATGGGTATTTTTCCCTTTGATTCGTATTGTGTATTTTGAAATCAAATATTTTTTATAAGACGAAGAAAACGTATATTTTCTCCTTCGTGCCATCATAAAAAGTCTGCCCAAAAAATTTCATATGTTTTCTCCCTCATGCCACCTTGAAAAGTCCGCCAAAAATCCTCTCATTAATTGAAATAATAATGATATAAATGTGGGATATTTCATATAAATTATACATAAATTTCTGACTCATGCCACCATAAAAAGTCCTCCCTCATGCCACCTTGAAAAGTCCGCTAAAAATCCTCTCATTAATCGAAATATTGTTGAGATTTTCTGTTTGTAACAAAATAGGAAAAAATCTCAGCTGATGACAACAATAGGGATTCAGTTCCTAGATTAGCTCCAGTTTGTTGGGAGGGAGTTAATGCCTCCTATATTTGATGTGAGGGAGTTAATGAGCTATTAGATTCTCTATGCTATATAACAGGCAACCATTCGGATGGTTTTCTAAGAGTGTGAGAGGTTTTTGTGAGGATATCTTGATATAATCTCCAATTTGATTAATAAATTCTTGATGCCTATGTTTGGTGGACGTAGCCCAGATTGGTTGGGTGAACCACGTTAAATATTGTCTCTTATGTGCTTGATTGTTCTGCTGTGTTAAGTTTATTTAAGTTTTCTGTGCACCTGTACCAACAAGTGGTATCAGAGCATGTTGGAGGTGCTGCCTAGAGGTGCTGACTAGAGGTGATGGTGCGTGTAAGTGATATGATACATGGAGCGCTGAGGGAGATGTTTGCGCACTGCTGTGTATACCCTGTGCAGCCTGCATATACCTGAAGTCTTTGACCATGCGCTGGAGGTAATATAACTTTGGCGGACGTGAAGAGCTGTTGCCCGAAATTGGAGAGCACACTGCCTGTGGAGTCTTACCTGCTGAGAGTGATTGTTGTTGAACGGCGCTACCCGAAAGGCGTAGACAGCGTTATCAAACCCTTTGTTTTCCGCAACATTCAGAACTGTACTGCTTATATGACAGTGAATGTTGTTAGCGCTGAGCCTGGAACTGTTAGTGCGGTGCGCTGAGTAAAGCAAGGGAGCAAATCGTTGCTGTGGGGAGCATAGGCATCCGCTGATATACCTGGTATGTTAAGCAATTGCGTGGACCCTGTTTTTAATTGCTGGTGCGCTGTTTTAATTGCGCGGAGCCTGTATTTACTTGTCTGGCCATATTACGAATTGCAGTTTGATCATATCTACAGATTACAATTCCTAAATGCCTACACGTTGTGGCACTTCTAGCCTTGTTTTTACGTGTGAATATTTTATGATTGCAGCAGTGCGTGCAATAGTCTCTGTATGTTAAGAGATGAGCGTGGCTAGAAATCAACTAAATCCACATGGGGATGGCAACGTGTTTGTCCTAATAGATATGGCGTAGACAATTTTTTAAACAGAAGGAGGAAGCTCCGTAATTGATCAAATAAACTAAATGCGAACCTTTTTGAAACAATTTGAGAGCCATAGGTTCATTTAAATTAAGGTTTCAATTTTAATTTTGACCAAAGAAGGAAATGGTTTCAAAGTAGGACGCATTGTTGTTATCGGTTTTTTTTGAAGGGGCGCATTGCAAGTTGGTTTTTGTTCTATTTGAATTGCTTTCATATTGTATATCAGCCAACATTGGGTTGATTGCTGGCGCCTGGTTGCATGAAAGGGATGTAATTTTGCACGGGCATATTTTTTTTTTTTGTTGTTTAAAATTAAGGCATCGGCAGAAATTTTTTGTGAAGTGCAAAGGGCAGTTTTTTGTGTTAAAGGCAAAGGCAGAAAGGTATAGGCAATTTTTTTTTATTGCTGGTTGGATATTGGAGATTATTGTGCTTTTTGAGACAAAATGGCGAAAACTCAAAGTGCCCGGTTTGAAATTGAGAAATTTAATGGCAAGAATAATTTTGAGATCTGGAAGGTGAAGATGCATGATTTACTTGTCCAACATGGCTTGGCAAAGGCATTGTTGGGCAAGTCCAAACAGCCTTACAACATCACAGATAGTGAGTGGGCCGAGATGGATGAAAGAGCGATTAGTGTTATTTGTCTGTGTCTAGCTGATGATGTCCTGTTTAATATTGTGTCGGAGACAACAACTGCTGGTTTGTGGACGAAACTAGAGAAACTGTACATGACCAAATCCTTAACCAATAGGATTCTCCTGAAGCGACAGTTGTACGGTTTGTGAATGAAGGAAGGTACATCGATTGCTGATCATTTAAATGCTTTTAATACTCTTCTTGTGCAATTACAAAGTATAGAAGTAAAAATACCATCCGAGGATAAAGCTATTACGTTATTGTGCTCGTTGCCCGAGTCATGGGATCATTTTGTTACTTCTATAAGTCTTAGTTCATCAGAAACTATTGAGTTTGATGATGTAGTTGCATTCTTATTATCGGAAGAAAAAAGGAGGAAGTCGCATTCCGAAACCTCTACATCAGAAGCTATGATGGTTAGAGGTCGTTCGAAAGAAAGACGCCCCAGGAAGCTGAGCGACTCACGTTCAAAGTCGAAAGGGAAGAAGAGTAAGCTAAAGTGCTGGTTTTGTGGCAAATCAGGGAATTTAAAGAAGGACTGCTGGAAGCGACATCAGCAAACTTCAAAAGCAGAGTCTTCGACAGAGAAGAAGGAGGCAAATACGACAGATACATGTTCGACATCTGGTTCAGGTATGAGTGATGAAGTATTATCAGTTAATGTGTCAAATCATGGTCAACATTGGTTGTTAGATTCCAGTGCATCAAACCACATGTGTATCCATAAAGAATGGTTTAAGGAATATAAATCAATTAATGATGAAGTTGTGTACATGGGTAATGATGTAACATGTAATATTGTTGGGATTGGGAGCATACAACTACAAATGTTTGATGGGACAACTAGAATATTCACTGATGTGAGGCATGTACCAGATTTAAGGAAAAACTTGATTTCATTAGGAGCACTTGATTCAAATGGGTATAAAAGTGTAATTCAAGGTGGAGTAATGAAAATTTACAAAGGCATCTTACTAGTTATGAAAGCTAAGAAAGTAGGAAATCTATTTCAGTTAGAAGGAGGTACAGGGTCAGCTTTTGTGTCTACTATGTCTGCACATGACAGTAACTCCATTCACTTATGACATCAAAGATTGGGGCATATGAGTGAGAGAGGGTTGAAAATTTTGGCTGATCGCAAGTTACTTCCAAATCTGAAGTTTGGAAAATTAGATTTCTGTAAGCATTGTCTGTTTGGAAAACAAAGTAAACAAAAGTTTAAAACAGGCAAACATACTAGTAAAGGCATACTTGATTATATCCATTCAGATGTTGGGGACCAGCCCCTACAACCTCATATGGTGGTTCGTCTTATTTTGTATCATTTATTGATGACTTTTCTAGGAAGGTGTGGGTCTACATGTTGAAAAGAAAGTCTGATGTTT
>APFE030764480.1:0-20101 GCA_000404065.3 Pinus taeda
TCTCACTCCATATTTATCAATCTCTCTATCCCTCCCTCTCTTCATATCTCTCTTCTTCACTTTCTACACCTTCCTTCTATATCTCTATCTCCATTTCTCTCTCTATATCACCCCTAAAAGATACAATCTCTTTCTCCAATCTATCTATCTAACTCTTTCTCGTCCTCTCCCTCTCTCTCTCTCTTTCTCCCCCTTTCTATCTCTATGTATTTCTTCTTACATTCCTTTGTTTCCCCTCCAACCTCATCTCTCTTTCCCTCCCTCTCTCTACTCTCTCACATCCCCTCTCTACCTTCCTCTCTCTCCCTTTATCCCCCACCTCTTTCTCTCTATATCTACCCTCCAATATTGTTACTATATCCCTCCCTCTCTCCTTATCTCTCATTTTCACCCCCTTCTCTCCATATCTCATTATTTATCCCTTTATCTCACCCCCAAACATACACACTCTCTCTCCTTCTCTCTCTTGTCACTCCCTCTCTCTCTCCACTTCTCACCCTTTATGTCTTTCTTCTTCCCTCCCTCTCCCCCCCTCCAACTCAATCTCCATATCCCTCCCTCTCTCCTCCTCTCTCGCTCCCTCTCTCCTCCTCTCTCTCATCCTTCTTCTCATAAATATCTTTGTGAAAGTACTTTCCTTTGATTGAATGACTTTCAAAATAAATAGGTCTTCCCTTCTACATTAAAACAACACCAGTTCCATTTTTGGAGGCATAACATTCCACAATAAAGTTTTTTGTGAAGTCTGGGGTAGTTAATAATGGTGCTTGGCAGATAGCCTCTTTAAGACATTCAAAGGCCTTAGTTACTTCTCGTGTATTAGAAAATGCATCTTTCTTAATTAATGTTGTTATAAATGTTGCTACTCTCCCATAATTCTTAACAAACCTGTGATAATACCCTAATAAATTTTCGCACATGCTTTATGCATGTGGGGATTTTCCATTCCTCAATGGATTTAATTTTTTTAGGGTCTACCTTAACACCTTCATGAGATACAATATGAACCAAATATTCCTCCTCATGTACTCCAACGAAACATTTCAAGGTTTTTTCACACTTAGCTTAGTGGGATTTAACCTCGACAGAACAATCTCGCCTTTCATTTCCAACTGCGGAAATTTACGTTCCCTTAACTAGTGGGTAAACCATTTAGCGGATGAATTGAGAACATTCTTTACAGTGGCTATTTTTTATCCTCATCATTAAATAGCATGGAAGCCCATTGGCACTTGACATCATTCATCATATTTTATTTTTCATAATCTTCATATACCATTTCATATTTTTTTTGCTTGTGGAATTCATTCATTAATTGTATAGACCAATTGTTTCCTTTGTTTTGATCGAATCCCATGGCCTCTATGAATTCATGAATGTTGTACCTTCAATGGATGATCTTGCATACACAGAGCAAAGCCTACCTAAAGAAGATTATAAGATTGTTCTACACTCATTGGGGTTGATTTGGGCAGACGTTGTGGATGCAAAGAATCTAGAAATCACACCTCTAAATGACGCCATGATGAGCAAGGTCTTTCAATGTAATTGGAAGAGTAGGAAGGGGAAAAGCCAAAGAAGGCCCTGGTTCAAATCTTTGGAGAGGGATAGCATTTGTTCTTCAACAATTAAGATGAGATCCACACATTCCAGTGCATGTTGAGGCTCAGGAAAGGGCCACATGCCATGGGTAGGTTCCCCGAGGGTCGTATTGAGGAGTTTCTCAATTCAAGGGTAATTTTTTTTCTCTGTTCTAATTTTAGTCGTAAAATGCATCTTTTCATTTCTTGTGCCATGAAACTTCAAGTAGATTTTTTTATTAGGGAATTTATCCCTTTTGTGTATGTCAAAAATTTTGAAAATTTTTTCCTAAATGAAAAATTGGTGAGCATTTTTCTTCCCATTAAAGGGAGCACAAGAACATAATTCAACACAGGAGAAAAATGGGAAAAAAGTGTAATTCTATTTTCATCTTCTATTTTTTGGACATATGATCTGAAGTGATCATATGTTAAATTGAAGTAGAATTGATTAATGCCAATAGTGAGCTCAATGTTAACTTAAAGTGCTTTAACCATGAGAATCAATTGAAAAGGAAAGACTTTATGAAAGATGAGAAACATAAGCAAGATGTAAAATAGAAGTGAAAAGCATCAAAACATAGCGATACCAAACAACAAGATTAATGACGGAGTTCGTCCCTGATGGACTACCTCTCCAGGTTTTCTTTCAAGATGGGAAACTCCTTTATTATGATTGAATCCGACAAGGATGATTACATAGCAACTTGACCACACTGATTGTACACGCAGGCACTTTTGGTCACTGTCACAAGAAAGCTCTATGAAATATCTTTCCAACACCTCTCACGATTCCCAATTTCGACTCCTAATGATCCTATTACACTAAAAACAAAAACTATCTGTATCCTCTAGAATCTGTACATAAAACTCAAAACCACTCTCCTTCACTTCAACGAGCCAAACTATCTCTATAGCCCTAAAAATGCACTCTAACCTCCTTAGGGTAATTTTAGGAGTGAGTGAGCTTAATTCAGGGTTCATATCCTTCAGTCTTGTTGTTTAATGACACCTAGTGATAGGTTTACATGGTCATTGGATTAATTTAGCCCTTAAACAACCACCAAAATGCAAAAATACGATAGGTTAGTTTTGGCGGTCAAAAGACAATACGCATTGGCTTAATTATCAATGTGAATAGTTGGATTCTATTGGTGGTTGACTATCCGGCGGGCATTTAGTGATTTAAGTCTTGTTGTTTAATGTGAAAAACTCTTGTTACCAACCTCCATCCGATTAGCAAACCACCTCCTCTTCATCACAGTTAGTTTCCCACATGTCCACATACCTATGTGGTCTACCCTATCTGCTCGCATGGCACGTGATTCCAATGTGACTGAAGGTTGCAGTTAGGAAACAATTTTATGTAACCTTTGCCTGGTGAACTCTTGTTCAAATACACACGGTTCCGACAAAGTTTATGCCTGTGGTTAGGGACCACTGGGTTGGCATTACAATTTATTTCCAATGTCTTTGTAATGTATTATGGTTACAAGGTTTGATGGTTAGGTTTTAGGTTTGTAGACTTAGGTGTCAAGTTAAATTTTTTAATGCAATGTTTGAATACAATTCTTTTAGGACTTGGTACATCAAATTACAAAACCCTTTTACAATAAATTGTCACAATGTGACATCACCCAACGACCACATCATTGAACCACACATTAATGACGATGACTGAACGATGCCCAGGAAATTCACGTTAACAATGAACTAAAATTGTGCAACTGATCTGATGAGATCCTCCTTGATCAATCCTCTCCACTCGAAATCTTTTGGACCACAAAAGTTTGATTTTAAGAAGATATCAGATGAAGGTACAATTCCCTCTCTTTTCCAATTTCCATCCACCTTTCCTTGCTAAGGATCATGGCCTTGAGTCCTACTCAAAGATATTCAACATATCCATGCCTCAAATATGGAATCTTCCTCTCCAAGATGATATCTTCCTCCTACTCGTTCTTATACTCAGGTGCCAAATCATCAATAGTCAGAATATATGTATATTCCTTGGGATCCATGATCATCATAGGTTCATACAATTTCAGATTTTCCACATTTACAACTATGTAAATTTGCATGTAAGGAGGTAAATTTAATCAAAATGCATTATTTCCAATCTTTTCCATAATATTGAAAGGGTCATACCTAATAGGTTTAAGTTTCTTACCTTCAACTTTCAACCCGTATTTACTCATATACAACCATACCTCATCACCGACCTAAAAATTATGATTAACTTGATGCTTGTCATGGCGTATTTTATAATTGGCCTGACTCTTCTCTAACTTATCCTGCATTGTTGCATGTATCTATTATATCCGTTGAATGAACTTAACTTCTTTGTTCACATCATCATGTTCACCCACTTTATCCTCTTTCGATTGCTTGGTTTTCTAGTTGAACACATCACACATCCTTTAATGTATTTAGCAGAGATTTCATACATACGAGGCCATTAACAATACCTTTGAACTTGTTCCATTGTTTTTATTACTCCAAAATGTCCTGAAATGTGAGAAGAATGTGCTTCTCGGACAACATGCACTCTTTCTATCTGCAGTATGGATAACTTACCCAGATGATATAACAACCTATAATGAACATGATAATTGTTTTCTTCCACCTCAGCACCATACGTTAGTGATTCATAAACATCTTTGAAATCAACATGTGTACTATATTGTTCTATATAACTTTCATGCTTTAAATAACTACTATGCAGCATTACTGAAGCATTCAAATATGGTCTAGACAACATATCAGCTACCTTGTTTGTGACACCTTTCTTGTACTTAATTACTAAGTGAAATTGCTGAAGAAATCCCATGCATCTATAATGATGAGATTGTTGCAACTTAGCTTGAGACTGAAGGTACTGAAGGGACTGATGATCTATGTGAATCATTGTTTCCTTACCCATTAAGTAATGTTTACGCTTCTTAACACTTTCAACAAAAGCAAATTGTTCTTGATCATATGTCGAATAATTCATTACTCACTTAGAAAAAGTTTCTAAAAGAAAACAAATTGGTTTCCCTTTTTGAAGTAAGATTGTACCCATTGCATAACCACTAGCATCTGTTTCAATTTCGAACGGTTGTTGTATATCTAGTAAAGTTAAGATTGATGTTGTGACTATTTTCTGCCTAAGTTTATCAAACGATTTTTGTTGTTTACTTCCCCACTGAAAGGGAACTTTAGAACCTATTAAATCATGTAATGATCAAGCAATCACAGAAAAATGAGCAATAAATTTTCTCCAATATTGAATTGCACCTAAAAAACTTCTAACTTCAGTCACATTTTGTGGTCTTGGCCACTTAACAATCACATTGATTTTAGTTGGATCTATTTTTAAACTTCCACCTCTAACTATGTAACCAACATAATTCAATGAAGTTTTCCCAACTCACATTTAGAAAGTTTATGGTACAACTTTTCTGTGTGCAACACTTTGAAAACATGCTTCAACATAATTGACATGCTCTTCTATACTAGAACTGAAAATCAAAATGGCATCTAAGTATATTATGACAAATTTATCAATGTATGGGTAGAAAAAAGCATTCATAACCCACATGAAAGTTGTTGGTGCATTATACAAACCAAAAGGCATTACTAACCATTCAAATAGCCCCTGCCTAGTTTTGAATGCAGTCTTCCAGATGTCTTTTCTGCTATGTGGATTTGATGATACCACTTCTTGAATCTAACTTAGTGAAATAGACAACATTTTCAGTTGGTCAAGTAAATAGTCTATCCTTGGAAGAGAATACCTATTTTTTATTGTTATCTTGTTTAAGACCCTGAAGTCGACACACATCCTCCATGTCCCGTCTTTCTTAAGAACCAAAATTATGGTTGAGCCACATGGAGATGAACTAGGTTGAATAAAACCTTTTTCAATCAATTCTTGGATTTGTTTCTTTATTTCTTCGTTCTCTATAACTGATAGTCAACACATTCTAATATTAGAAAGAACAACATCATACATTAATTGTATTTCATGTTGTATTTCTCTTTTAGGAGGAAGATTTTTCGGTTCCTTAAATGGATTTTTGAAAAGAATCTACCACTTTAACTAATCTATCTTTGACTTGAGATTCACAACCTAAAAAAACATCCTGTCGATCCTTATGTTGTTCTTTTACAACCATAAGTACATATTTCTTACTTGAACTAATTAATCTCTTCATATAATTAACTAAAATTGAATCCAAGTGTGTTTTAAGTTTATGTTCCCTTACAATAAATTCAATCCCATCCTTCTTAAGATGATATTTATGTTCTTTCCTATAAAACTCTGCATCATGATCATAGAGATAAGGACTTCCTAGCACTACTCCACATATATATGCTGGAATCACATCTAAATCCACTTCATCAATGTAGTTATTTGTTATGGCAAATTTTAATTGACACTACTTTGTGACATTAATCTGAGTCTCTTTATCTAGCCAACCAAGAGGGTATGGTCTTGGATGATTATGTGTATCCAAACCCAATTTCTTAACTAAATCTTCAAATATTAAATTTGTGTGTGATCCAATGTCAAATAATGTATATATCATTGTGTGCTTATAATTTATCCTTATGTTAAATATTTCAACCCCTTTATCCTCATTTAGATGATTTCGGTTTGAAGAAAGTTTAGAAGTGCTAGAACTTGAACCAGTATTAGATGTTTTACCTATTGAAACCATTGTGATTATTTTACATTCATCACCTAAGTGGGAGCCCAAATCTTGTTGGATTGTTGTATTGGCCTTATTTTCACCTTTCTTCTTCTCAAATTTCTTTGGTCTGAGTGGTGGGTTAAGTTTCCAACATTTGGACTCATCATGTCCGATCCTCTGGCAATAAGTACAAGTAGGTCTTTCACCTTTCTTCTAAGTTGTCACTCATCTCTTTCCCTTCAGATTTTCATTCTTCTTGCGTGGTGTTCCACCTAATTCAATATCTATGGAGTGAACACACACTTCATCAAAATCATGAGGATTAAGCATCAATAATGTATGCTGCAAATATGAATGTAAACTATTGATGTATTTTAATAAAGTTTCATGTGTATCCAATGAAATACCAAGCACTAATTCTTTCTTTCTAAACTCCTACGTAAACTCCTGAACACTGTGTACTTTAACTTGCCTCAAATTCTACCAATCAATAACAACTTGTTGCATATATCCTAAAGGATAGAATTGTTTCCTAAGAGATTTTAAAAACTTAGACCATAAAGAGATGACTTTACATTTCCGCTTTACATCTATTTGAGTTTTACCTTCCCACACGATTAAAGATATTTCCCCCATTATAATTGTAGCTAACTGAATTTTTTTTTTATCATCATAAATGTTTTGAATATGACAATACACTTCTAACTACTTAATCCACTTATCTAACTTTTCAATATTATTTCGCCATCATAAATATGTAACTCAAATTTTACATCATGTTTCAAAAGAGATGTTTTCTTAGGTTTCTTTTCTATTTCTGATTCTGCACTGGAAGAAGAAGATGATGATGATGATGATGATGGAGATGATGTAGGTGAAGGAGGTTTATGAGCCTTGCCTTTACCTTTGTCATTCTTCGATGCCTTTGAAGAAGAAGTTGCATCTCTCGCCTTCTTATCTTCATATAGTTCTCCTAAAATCTACTGCATACTCATGAATGCTTATTGAAACTATTCCTCACTCATCTTTGTTTTAGTATTTTCACCTGCATCAGATCCTCTCATGGTCGACCTAAGAATGACTCTTCGCTTTCCAATCTCCCGATCAAAATCCTCAAGGATTCCTTCTCCACATTGTGACTTTGACCTCGTTAACATTCACTGAAAAATTCTACAAATACAACCTGCTTTGATACCAAATTATATGATCTAAAATGATCATATGTTAAATTGAAGTAGAACTAATTAATTCCACCACTCAGATGAATGTTAACTTAAAGTTCTTTAACCATGAGAATCGATTGAAAAGGAAAGTATTTATGATAAATGAGAAACATAAGCAAGATTGAAAGCATAATCCAAAAATAGCAAAACACAGCAATACGTGACAACAAGACTAATTATGGAGTTCGTCCCTGATGGACTACGTCTCCGAGTCTACTTTCAAGATGGGCGACCACTTTATTAGGATTGAATACAAGTAGGTTGATTACACAACAAATTTACCAGAGAAATTTTGCACATAGGCACTTCTGGTCACTTTCATAAGAAATCTCTCTAAAATAGCTTTCCAACGCCTCTCACAGTTACCAATTCTGACTCCCGATGCTCCTGTTACACTCAAAACAAAAACAATATATATCCTCTAAAATCCGCATATAAAACTCAAAAACACTCTCCTTCACTTCAACAAGCCAAATTGTATTTATAGCCCTTCAAATGCACTCTAACCTCCTTAGGGTGATTTTAGGAGTGAATGAGCTGAATTGAGGGTTCATATCCTTCGGGCTTCTTGTTTAACGACACCTAGTGATAGGTTTACATGGTCACTAAATTGATTTAGCCCTCAAAGAACCACCAAAACCCAAAAATACCATAGGTTAGTTTTGGCGGTTAACACACAGCGCGTGGTGGCTTAACTGTCCATGTGAACAATTGGATTCCTTTGGCAGTTGACTCTCCAAGTTCCACCTAATGGTTTATCGGCCTCATGGTTTTGGTCTTGTTATTTAATGTGAACAACTATCATCCCATTAGCAAACCCCCACATGTCCACTACGGTTAGATGCCCACATGTCCACATACTCACGTGGTCTACCCTGTCTGCTGGCATGGAACGCGGTTTCGACATGGCTAACTATTGCAGTTAGGAAGCTGGTTTATGTAACCTCCACCCAGTGAACTCTTGTTCACATACCCATGGTTCCAATGCAGTTCAAATGTGCAGTAAGGGGCCTTTGGGTTAGAATTACAATATATTTTCAATGTATTTGTAATGTATTGTGGTTACAAGGTCCGAGGGTTAGGTTTTAGGTTTGTAGACTTAGGTGTCAAGCTTAGGGTTTTAATACAATGTTTGAATACAAGCCTTTTAAGACTTGGTACATCAAATTACAAAACCCTTTTACAATAAATTTTCACAATGTGACACACACAATGATGATGCAGGAGCATCAAGACCCTCTTCATTTGTAAATATGGAATAAAAAGGGGGGTGTGATAATTCTAAATATTTTGTTATTTTTAATAAAATAAGGAGCGTTTTAGGAATAAAGTAGTGGATGAGGATCATTAAGTGATAAGGAAGATTTTCTATTTTGGAACAGGGAAAAAGATGAGGAAAAGCCTCAAGATGCTTTTGCCATGTGTATGCATTGCATGTAGACTCTTAGAGCTTTTAGTTGAGTGATTCTAGATCATGCTTAGTTTTATAAATTAGGAATCCTCAAAGACATTGAGGATCAGAGAGAGGGAGTGTGAGAGTTTTCTGGTTGGGAGCCTTCGGGCAGTTTGTAAAGGGCCATAAATTTTGCTTATCTGGCCAACACAGTTTGTAAGTAAACTGGTTTGTTTTAAATGGTATATGTATATACAAATTGTTTGATTGTGAAGTTATATCGTTGGAAATATGAATATTAATGTAAGAATTGTTAATTCCATGGGAAAGGCATGAATGGTCGATTAACAAGTTTGAATGAACCAATGTGTCTGAATAATCGTTACACAACTGTGGATTTTAATTACTGTCGTGCACCAATGCAAATGAATCAAGGTCCATCATGTAATAGAGTGGAAAGCATGTGATATCTCTTTAATTTCCCTAATTGGGACTCCATAAGAAAACACTAGTTTCTTGCATTTCTTTAGTGTTGGTATTTCTCTTTATGGTTTCAGAAATTCCATCGTGCGGTTATTATTAAAATCGGAAACCTTGTATTGTGTTTGGAGCACTAATTAAGTGGCGCGGTTATTATTAAAGTGAGAGATCTTAACGCTTCATTTAATACTGATATTGTGCGCTCCACGAAAGTCTTGGTGTGGACAGGGGACAGGGAAAATACCGGCAAAGATCGCTTCAGCTATGGCAATAGCTTACGCGTTGTCAGCCATTTGAAACAGTCTGATGGTTTGATATTCATGCGCCCGGTATTTGAACGTATTGGAGCAACTTAGCATATACATATCGGAGGATGTGAAGTCTGCGTTAAACCATTAACACCCTGTGGTTTTTATAGAGGAGGATTGTGGTCAGTAAGCGTGGGCGCAATTGAGCTTAGCTGCATGTTAATTGTTTTGAAGTCAAACTGTTAAGAAAAACCAAGGAGCGCTTGCGTATAGAGAGCAGGAGCGCCATGGTTAATGGTGTGATTATGCGTGGAAAGGGAAACGTGTTTCTAATACATATTGACTATTAGTTATGTGATTGTGCGCATGGAGAGGTGTGAAAACTCTTATGGTGATCCCGGTTCTCAAATCCCCTGCAAAACATTAGTTTTTGTCACTGCTATTTAAATTCTCATGTGATATTAGTCCGATCCGCTAAGTTTTGAGGAGGTTTCTATGATTTCAGGGCACACTGTGGTGTTAAGATATTTTAATATGGTAAGAAGACTGATCTAGACTTGCACAACAAGCATCAATGTTTATCAAGGATTGTTGAGGGCCACGAAGTTGTATAGTTTGACAGTTTATAATGTTTGTTTTACAGAGAAGCTGTGCTGAGTATATTGCTAAGGGCGATTGTCGTCCAGAAAGCTTTGCAGACACTTTATTGAATGCTAGGATGCATGTCTTTTAAAGTTCCTGGGTTTTGCAGGTCTTTCCCTGCATCAAATGGCCACATCACTAAACCACACATTACTCATGACGATTGAACGATGCCCATGAACTGCACGCTGACAATGAACTGAACATGTGCAATTGATATGATGAGATCCTCCTCGATCAACATATGACTTAGTCTCAGTTTTGAGACTCATAATTTACAGTTTTTGAGTCAAACTAACATGCTCTAACTTGTGAGTATGTGATTTTTTAGCTTGATTCGAAGCATTCTAAATTATAATTTTCACTCATTTTTTCCCAATATAATAAGTATATTTTTATATTAATTTTTTTAGTTATTTTATTCTCTATGAAGTGGGTATATCTTCGATTGATTTCTTTTTTAATTTGATTTCCCATGATTTATTTCTATTTTGAAGTTTATTTGAGGATTTAGCCAAGTTATGCCAAGTTATTCCTGAGCCTCAAGTGTCTTTGATAATGATATGTAATACCCTAGTCAAGTGTCTTTGATAATGATATGCGAAAAAAATTGAGAACATTGTAAATAGATCTAATGTTTTACAAAATTGCCAAATTTGTACGAGAAGCTTAGAAATTTACTTATGATTTCCTACCACTTATGCATTTGTAGGTGAGATGTTTTTCACAACCTTATTGGGGATTTTATTGAATGATTACACTTTTTTATATAGTATAGACTGCATCAACCCAAAATTTGTTTGAGAGTTTATTGCCTTGACAATGCTATTTTCCATCTCAAAAATGGTCCTCTTTTCCTGTCTACAGTGTGGTTATGTCTCCAACAACTTTTGAAACCACCTTTTATTTGTCACTCTTAAAACCCTTTCCATTTGATTTAATCTTGGAATGATGCTTTTGTATTTGTTTTCTATAATTTGTTCTTTATGTCGAGTACTTAGATACTCCAATTATTTAATACCTCCATTAGCCACTTTCATTGGGTTTGTACCTTAGCCTTTGACCATGTAAATACTCATCAAAGATGTTATAATTCTTCTTGATTTTTAGGTTGTTCTTCATAGGTGGCACCACACAGTAAGGTTTATCATGAGGATTTTGTGAGTGAGATTCCAAAAATGCAGTAGGAAATATATTGAGAAAGGAATTGATTAAATTGGCCACCTCTGAACTCGAATGCATTTCTTAGAGAATAAGTTTCAATGCTTGTTAAAGAAAAAAAATGCATCACAACCACTCATTGATAACTCACGAGAATAGGAAACAACCATTATATGCAACATGAGAGTTATCAAATTCTTTGCAAATGGATCAAAATTCCTGCAAGTAAAGACACTCTTTGGGGTTTAGTAATATGCTCTAGTTTTGTTGTAACACTCTTTGGGGTTTAGTCATATGCTCTTGTTTTATGTACAACATGTTTTATGTGCAAGAGTGGCAATTTTATGGTGAAAAAATACTTAAACTCTACCATCTTTTTTCTTTTAGATTCTCTACTACTTTATTATCTTATTTCATTATGTATATATTGAAAATTATCAACATTAAATTGATGGAGAATTATTATGTATGATGATATTACTATGTTTGGATGGATGTTGTCAATTTACCTTAAAATAGTTATATTCATTAAATATTTTGATGTATTGAATTTTAGTTTATTTTATTAAAGAGGATGATGATATTATCATTATTATCTTGTTACTTTATATATGTGTTGAATATTGTGAATGTTTTCTCATGGAGAATCATTATCTACCATTATATTACTATTTTTGGATGAATGTCCTCAATTTACCCTGGAATAAGGATATTTGTGATAGGTGTTGATTTTGTATTGATATATGTATATTGAAAATTGCTAATGGGTTTTTGATGGAGAATTATTATATATGATGATATTTCTATTTTTTGGAAGGATGTTGCGAGTTTTCCTTAAATTTCTTTACAAACAATATGTTATCAATTTGAATTGTCATATTTTCATTGATGATATTTATAAATTGTAATATATTTCACTATGTAATTGAAATTAGTAAAATGAACCCATAAGGGAGGTCATAAATAGAAATATTTTAAGATTTAAAAATATTTCCACATTAGGGAATGATACAATTTATTTTAAAATAATATTTCCAAATGTTTTATAATTTATAAACTAAGGACTAATAAGTTTGGTTTTTACAAAAATATTCTCAAATATTTATAATTTGTAAATGAAATAGTATTAGCTTTCCTCTTTTGAAAGAAAACACATTGAGACTCGTATCATAAAAACCCTAACCACTAGACCAACAAGAATAGGAATATCAAACTCTGTACACTTAAATCATGAACTTAACCCATCTTCGCAAGGTCTTTGAACAAAATGGATACAATGGAAACAACATCAACAAAACCATCCTCCAAACCTTAAGTTCAGAAAATAAAAAAAATAAACAAATATTCATGGACATACCAAAAATATCCCTTCCATATATAAGAGCCACCATAGATAAAATTGCAAAGAATTTTAAACAAACATAATATCAATGTGGCTTTAACCCTCTAACAACATTCTAAAATTAGGTGACTGAATATAACAAGATTTAATCATGAATATTTACCATGGATATTATTAACTTCTAAATAGGCTTTATTACAATACCATGGGCTAATCACATGGTTTATCAATACCATGGGCCATCTAGGTTTTTGATTATTATGTTATGTATCCACTGTTTTAATAAATAAAAAATGAGAATACTTTTTTATATACAAATGTGAAATTTATATAATATAAATAATACAATAAATAATCAAGATAGATGCATTTTAACCAAAGATCCAAGCAAAGAGAGAAAGAAAAGTGACTAACAATGATAGAGGAAAGATAGTGCTTCTTTTATGTTTTTTATTATTGTATTTTCTTTGACATGATTGATCCAAAATATAGGTTTAATATTTTACAACTAATTATGTTTTTCTTTTTTAATTTAGATACTTTCTAAAATAAAATACAATGGGTTCATATTTAAGAGAGATAGAGTGAGATGAAGGGGGAATAGAGTGGGGGAGAGAGAGGAAGGAACATAGAGAGGAGGAGAGAGGGAGGGAGAGAGATGGATTTGGAGGGGGAGAGAGAGCGAGTGATAAGGGAGAGACCAAATATGAAATGAGGGAGAGAGGAGATGAGGAAAGGGAGATAAAAGGAGGGGATAGAGATAGGGAAATAAGGGGAAGAAAGAGAGTGTAACATAGATATGGATGGGGGAGAGAGGGGAAGAGCAAGAAGGAGAGAGAGAGGGAGATAGTGACAACGTTGGAGGGTGGAGAGAGAGAGTGGGTGTGATATATACTAGTTATATATGTGTGTGAGAGAGATTTTTCATTATTTAAGTTACATTTTTGAATGTGTAAAATGACTTCAATGTCTTCAAAATTTATTTGGGAACTTGGATTGTATATACTACATACCTTACAGTTAAAAAAAGTCATTGATTGAAACAAAATGGACCAAAAATATACTTAAAAGAATGCCACAATGAGACTTTTTAAAATGTTTTAGCCATAAAAAATTATTGTTTTCAATGTATATGTAGTTTTTTTTCTAGTCATATATAATATATACACATTAAATATTCTTACTTGAAATATTTAATTTATGACTATTGTATGCTACCTTAAAATCCTTTTATGTTATTAATATATTTTATAAATTACAATTTTAATATTAATAAAGCTCCAATAATTAAAATATTATATTCATTTGAGTCACCATTAATGTTTTTATTAAGTAATACTAATTTTTAATTCTACATATCAATTTCATTTTAAGAATTAAATGAATTAAGTATCTCCTTAAATTAATTTAATTTTAATTACACTTTCTCTTTAAGCATTGAAATGTTTTGTTATTGTTAGCTTTGAGATAAATTTTCATTTACATTTTTTCCATATATATATCTATGAAGATGTGATTGAAATAATTAATCAATATGCATATTTAAAAAAAATGAGTCTGGTAAGAGAAAGTAAAAGAAATTATAGAATTCATGGATTTAAATGAAAAATAACAAAGGTTTCTTTTTTTTTTCTTTTTTTCTTTTTTTTTTAATATAAAGTTAGTATTCTAATATGATATTTCATTTGGATATCTAAATGACATGTGTTGCCTCAAGGTTGAGCACACACATAATTACACATCTCCCTTATATTGAGTTTTAAAATGAGCCTCCTAAATAATTAAGGTACTTGCACACTCATAATTTACATTTAAAGTAATGTACAATTTTAGTAAATATGAAAATTTTACATTTTTATAGATGGCCTCACTTATTCTATTAATACATTCTAATTTAAATAAATACAATTACAAAAAAACATAGTGAAAATGTCAACTTCTATGCCAACTTAAATATAGTGACTATACTCTACAATGATTGGGTGAAAGAGGTAGTTAAATAGTTAAGGTAATTGTAAACTAATAATTCCAATTTGGAATATTGTGTAAATTGACAATTTTATTGTTTTATACATGAACTACCACTAAATAAATTAATCTTTTGAAAATATAATGTATTCAAATTCACTAGATAAAATTATATAAGAATGAATTAATATTGATTCAAAAATTACTTCTATGATATATATAGAAAAAAATTAAAATTAAAATGTCTCTCAACTACATAGTTAATTCATTTCATTTTAAATAAAATTTTAACATGATTTATCATATATTACTTTCTCTCAACTATGAACCAACATTTAGTCAATGCAAAACATTGAAATGCATTGCATGCAATATTATATTCAAAATATTTATTAGAGTAAAACATATATTTATAAACATTGAAACCAAATAAGCTACCAAAAAAATTGGTCAAAATGTTATTGAAGATAATTTTTTAATATATATACTAATATATATAATATATAATTATATGGAAATATGACCAAATAACCCATCAATAAACATGTGTGGTTTTATGATGCAGGAGCAT
Organism: Pinus taeda; assembly: GCA_000404065.3. Taxonomy (NCBI): domain Eukaryota; kingdom Viridiplantae; phylum Streptophyta; class Pinopsida; order Pinales; family Pinaceae; genus Pinus; species Pinus taeda. Next base: position 15,288 of record APFE030764480.1, read on the forward strand.
CAAGACCCTCTTCATTCGTAAATATGGAATAAAAAGGGGGTGTGATAATTTTAAATATTTTGTTATTTTTAATAAACTAGGGAGAGCTTTTAGGCATAAAGTAGTGAATGTGGATCATTATGGGATAAGGAAATATTTTCTATTTTAGAACACAGAAAAAGTTGGGAAAAAGCCTCAAGATGCTTTTTACCATATGTATGCATTGCATGTAGACTCTTAGAGCTTTTAGTTGAGTGATTCTAGATCATGCTTAGTTTTATAAATTATGAATCCTCAAAGACATTGAAGATCAGAGAGAAAGAGTGTGAGTGAGTGAGGATGAAGAATGAGAGGCCATGAATAGGCCATGATTTCTCTTGTAAATATTTTATTTCTTAATTAATTATTCTCATATTTTTGTGTGCATATGGTTGGTGTGATCTTCCGTTAGTTTTATAATTTTTAAAAGCCTATTAAATGGAGATAAGGAATAGTAATTATTGAGTGAAAGATTGTGAATGGAATGGAGTTCGTAGAACATACGGATGTGTGAAATTTGCTGGACATTGAGTTTTTGATTTGGTTAATAGCTGAATTGCATTCTCATATGCACAGTGGTTGAAGATCCTGATATTTGTGTGCATATGTATTGTGTGGAACTTTAAGAGCTTTTAAAATTATCACGGATAATATGCTGGATTTATTGTGTATTGCAATGCATGGTTATATGCATAGACAAAGTTTAAAGATTCTGGGTTTTGCGGCTTGCGGCTTGCATCAAGTGGTGTCAGAGTAGGAATAACTCTTTTTGAAGGCTCAAGTGTTTTTTTTGTTAAGTTAATTCCATGTGATGATTTTTGGAACTGATGAATATTGAAGCTAGAGTGCAGTGATAAAGGAGTCTAGGCAAGTATTCTAAGTGAATGTGGCAGAACCTTAAGATTCAACATATGTTGAATAAAGTTGCAAATGAGAGAAGACTACAGGAGTAGTAGAGGATGCTCGAAAGGTTCCAGCAGAGGACCTATGATTACCAAAAGGCCAGATCCGGAGGGAAGGATTGGTGAGGTAAGTGGCAGCAAGAGAGTTTGTTGTGGCAGAGGCTTCATGCAACTCATAGGGGAGCAACTCATGGCGAAGGAGATGACTACTAAAAGTCATAAAGGAGAAATCAGAGGTTCAAAAAGAAGCCACAGAGATAAGATGACTACAGGAGTTCGAGAAAGAAAGATTGCAGAAATAAAGGCACAGTTACAGGCACTGGAAGAACGGCTGCAGAAGCAAGAAAAGCAGAAAGGAAAATGGATATTTCCACTGAAGGGAAAGAGAGTGATTTGGCTACAATTGCAGAGGAGGTTGAGGCAAATTCTGATTGCCTTAGTGAGAAAGGAACTTAGAATTCTTGTGTCAGAGATCAAATTTGAAAATCCCACATGCAAATTTGTTCAAAGGAAACTGTTGAAGGAAGCAGTGAGGACTAAAAAGACTTACAGTTTAAAACCTGATGAGTTGTGTATGTTTGTAGGTGTTGAGGAGGATGTGCCATCTTATGAAATTGTTACAGCACAAGAGGAATTTCTTGTGGAAGTGAATCAGTCTGAAGAACAGATAAAGGAAGTAATAGTTGATACTAAAAGTTTATGTATGAATGCAGGTGAGGATGATATGCTTCAGCGATGCTACAGAGAGATTGCATTCTTAGAATATTGGTTGGAGAATCCATAGTACGAGAGGGAGATTGCAGAAGGAAGAGGCGAGTGCAGTGAACAAGAAAAAAAAGTTGCAGATGAAGTTGCAGATGAAATTGTAGGTGATGAGCCAAAGCATGTTGCAGGGGGACAGGAAGTTTGGAAGGTAGCAACATCTATGGCGACAGCAGCAGCAACATCCATAGTGACAGCTCAGACAACAGTGATAGCAGCAGAAGAGGCACTGAAGCCTTATGATTTTTATTCTAACAATTGTTTTGTGAGTACAGGTCTTACTGAAGAAGCTGGAGAAAGTCTGCTAGACAAAGAAATTAAAATGATGATGTGGAGGATGGTGAAAGAATCCCGGAAGATACCAGCAGCAATAAAACAAAAGGGAAGCAGAAGATTGCAAGAGTGCAGCTAGTGGAGCAAAGCAGCATAAAGTGTGGAGACCTGGAAAAGAACAACAGACAAAAGCAGCGACAAATGGAAACTTGCAGCACAAGGTGTGGGATCCAGGCATACACAGATCCCAACACATGATCAGGAGATCATGATTAATTTTAAGGTTGGGTGTATGATGCAAGAGCATCAAACCCTCTTCATTTGTAAATATGGAATAAAAAGGGGGTGTGATAATTTTAAATATTTTGTTATTTTTAATAAACTAGGGAGAGTTTTTAGGCATAAAGCAGTGAATGTGGATCATTATGGGATAAGGAAAGCTTTTCTAATTTAGAATAGGGAAAAAGATGGGAAAAAGCCTCAAGATGCTTTTTACCATATGTATGCATTGCATGTAGACTCTTAGAGCTTTTAGTTGAGTGATTCTAGATCATGCTTAGTTTTATAAATTGGGAATCCTCAAAGACATTGAAGATCAGAGAGAAAGAGTGTGAGTGAGTGAGGATGAAGAATGAGAGGCCATGAATAGGTCATGATTTCTCTTGTAAATATTTTATTTCTTAATTAATTATTCTCATATTTTTGTGTGCATATGGTTGGTGTGATCTTCCGTTAGTTTTATAATTTTTAAAAGCCTATTAAATGGAGATAAGGAATAGTAATTATTGAGTGAAAGATTGTGAATGGAATGGAGTTCGTAGAACATACGGATGTGTGAAATTTGCCGGACGTTGAGTTTTTGATTTGGTTAATAGTTGAATTGCATTCTCATATGCACAGCGGTTGAAGATCCTGGTATTTGTGTGCATATGTATTGTGTGGAACTTTGAGAGCTTTTAAAATTATGAGGGATAATATGATGGATTTAGTGTCTATTGCAATGCATGGTTATATGCATAGACAAAGTTTAAAGATTTTGGGTTTTGGGGGTTGCGGCTTGCATCATTTTCTTTGTCAAAACTTGGCTTTTCTAATTCTTCAAATCTATTTTAGTTGTTTGGAGAAAAAGATAATTTGGAGAATTTGTGAATCTAACCACTCATTAAAAGAAATTCAATTACATTACTTCTTTGCAAAATATAGATTAAGAAAAAACCATAAAAATATTCTTGAAGTAAATAGATTATTGAAAATATTTATAAATGAGTAATTTTGGTACAGTACATTATAAAAATATTCTTCAATATATATTTAGTAATATTTGAAGGGGCACCAATAAGAATTAGTTGGTTGTCAAAAATTGTAATACTTAGAATTAAATGAAATAAATGTGCAGAATAAATCTTTAGAAAAACTACAAATTAATTATTCACAACGTCATCTTCCTTCTAATTAATTACTAATAAAAAAGAATATCAACTCCAACTAAAATAAATAAATAAATATATAAGAATAAGACCAAACATGCATCTCCACCTTTTTGTGAAGGTTATCAATATCACCAAGCTATAGATGGTAAAAAGTGTTAATGAGACTCCGTCTCTCTAGATTTAATGTGTGTGGCATAAATTATATAAAAATGAATTAATATTGATTCAAAAATTACTTCTATGATATATATAGATTAAAATTAAAATTAAAATGTCTGTCAACTACGTAGTTAGTTAATTTCATTTTAAATAAAAGTTTAACATAATTTATCATATATTACTTTCTCTTAACCTTGAACCAACATTTAGTCAATGAAAAACATTGAAATGCATTGCATGCAACATTATATTGAAAATATTTCTTAGAGTAAAACATATATTTATAAACATTGAAACCAAATAAGCTACTAAAAAATTGGTTAAAATGTTATTGAAGATAATTTTTTAATATATATATATATGTATATATGATGGAAATATGACCAAATAACCCCATCAATAAACATGTGTGGTTTTCTTTGTCAAAACTTGTGTTTTCTAATCCTTCAAATCTATTTTAATTGTTTGGAGAAGAAGATAATTTAGAGAATTTGTGAATCTGACCATTCATTAAAAGAAATTCAATTACATTACTTCTTTGCAAAATATAGATTAAGAAAAAACCATAAAAACATTCTTGAAGTAAATAGATTATTGAAAATATTTATAAATCAATATTTATAAATGAGTAATTTTGGTACAGTAAATTATAAAAATACTCTTCAATATATATTTAGTAATATTTGAAGGGGCACCAGTAAAAATTAATTGGCTGTCAAAAATTGTGAAATAAATGTGAAAAATGAATTTTTAGAAAAACTGCAAATTAATTATTCACAACATCATCTTCCTTCTAATTAATTACTAATAAAAAGAATATCAACTCCAATTAAAATAAATAAATATATAAGAATAAGACCAAACATGCATCTCCACCTTTTTGTGAAGGTTATCAATATCACCCAGCTATAGATGGTAAAAAGTGTTAATGAGACTCCGTCTCTCGAGATTTAATCTCTGTGGCATAAATTTTAAATTTAAATTGTGATTTTAAAGTTAAACTGTAATCTCTGCACCATGAAACCACCACAGGAAAATCTGCAATCTACCATGAAGGTGTGGCTTCACACTGTAGTCATAATTTCCATTCATGTCCTATATGTAGATATGAATTGAAGTAGCTCTATGTCATAAAGGAAAATCCCTGCGGCATCATTTTCAAAAATTATTTCGGTCCTTTTAATACCATGTGCTTTATCTTCTGTAAGCGTTAGTACAGTTTGGAAAGATCGGCAGATAACTTATCAGTTAACTCTTTTTTATTTTTGCT
>APFE030764483.1:794-101256 GCA_000404065.3 Pinus taeda
TTTTTCTTCTTGATATGTCCTTCTATCTCTAGAGTTTGAGGAGTGGTGATTTCTTCCAATTCTTTACAAGATATGGCCAGATTCATTTCTTGATGCTCGATGTGATCTTTCACTTCTTGAACATTTTTCTTCTTAATATGTCCTTCTATCTTGATAGTTTGAGGAGTGGTAATTTCGAAAAATGAATTACAATATATGGTTGGATTCATTTCTTATTTCTCTATGTGATCTTTCACTTCTTGCACCTTTTTATTCTTGATATGTCCTTCTATCTTGAAAGTTTGAGGAGTGGTAATTCTTGCCAATGCTTTACAAGATATGGTATGATTCATTTCTTCTTTCTCCGGGGAGGGGTCCTGGCATATATCGTCTTCTTTTGATGATTCTTGATCCTTTTCCTCCTCCTCTTCATATTCTATGTAAAATAATTTCTTCTCAGCACACTTATAACCTTTAGTGCATTTGCTATCACAATTGTAACAAAGACCTTTTTCTCTTTTTTCTTCCAACTGTTGTGGTGTATTGTAGGTTGTGGAAGGCTAGGAGAAACAACACTTCCATCTTTATAGTTATGAGGGGCAAACTTCATTGTTGCCATAATTTTACTTTCCAATATGTAACAAAGCCCTTTTACTATTTCCAATTGTTGTGGTGTTGCTCTAAAGAAGGTGTTTCTCTTTGTATCCTATAATGTGCTATCATTTCCTCCGTGAAAATTGACCACGTAACAAGTTTTTTACGAGAACAAAGCCCTTTATACCATAAAAATTGGTCTGGTTCTAAATATGAAGATGCAATACATACCTTTTGAAACAGTGGTACACCATGTAGATCAAAATATTGCTCCATCTGACGTATCCAATTTACCAGATCCTTGACATGAAACTTCCTCATCTTGCTTTTTCTTGATTTTAGGAGCTCAATCTTGAAATGACTGTAACTCTATGCTTTCAGATCTTTAAGTTCTAAAAATACGACCTGTAGTAGTTCTCTGCGTCCTCTTTCCAATGCCACCAGTCTGACCCCAATTGGATTCTCCAATGAAGAGTTATGCCAAATCTCCCGCAGTGACTTGATTATAGACTAATTCAGTAGAGTGAACTTGTACAATGTGCCACGTGTCCCTCTTTTGACCTCTGGCTCTGAAACATATATACAAGAAACTACAATCTGTCCTCTTTCTATAGCTTCTTATGAAATTTGAATCTGATGCTCCGAGAGAAAGTTATGACGATTTTCCCTAGGTCACCTGTTTTTAATGTAATTCAAGATTTTGCAAAAGGACCAAATTCCTCAGATCATATCTCCGAAAATATAGCGCGAAAATCTCTGAAATTTGGACCTAAGATTCAGCGCGATGTCTTCTCAAATGGGTTTTGTTTTTAGCTTCTGAAACGTCGCAGAAGAACAGCTATAGCGAAAATGCCACGATGACCTATTTGGAGCAGCAAAACCCTAGAATCCAAAGCTTTGATACCAAATGTTATGGTACCAGCTCAAGAAAAGATAGAAAAGATGGATCAACGCCTTAGGATTTAGCCTCTTCGAGGGGGAAACCTCCTTTAAATTACATAAATGAACAATTCTTGGATGATACAAATGAAAAGACCTCCTCTCTATATATATAGGAGTCTAAGGGGTCATAACATAATCAGAGCCTACATAACAATAATAATGTAAGGGCACAATAATAACAATAGTGGGCTTCTATGGGGCACAATAGTAACAATATGGGCACTACATGGGTACATCAATATAATAAGTGGGTTGTACTAATAACAATTAGGGGTTACACTAGTAGTATAGGGGCCTAACACATACACCATCACTAAGGATGTGTGAGATAATTATTCTGATCTTAGCATTCCCCCATTCCTTGGCTTGCACCCAGTATTCAATGTGGATGGCCTTTGGCCATACTTTCCATCATTACTAGACACATACGACATTGCAGAACAACTCACACCAACATAGCTGAATCCAGACTGCATGGAACAAGATGCAACTGATCGAATCATGGACATGCAGATCAAGGACACTCGTCAGTAGAAGATCCAGCTGTATCGAGTTGTCAAAGTTGTCCAACTCCTGCACCAAGGAAAATGGCTCACCAGGGACCAAGTTCAACATAATTTTCCTCATCTCATGGAGGAACTCAACACAATGGAGAACATTGCTTCCTAAGGAGGGAGAAATGATCCAGGTGGATGTTGGTGGCCACCCACCTATTCCACTTGGATATTTTTTTTTCCGTTAATTGTAGCATAATTTATTTATTTTATTTATTATTATTATTATTTTTTTATCAATTTCCTTAATTGTAGCAGAATTTACTATTTTTAGCAGTTTTTTAGGTCCTGAACTTCCAGAGCCATTTTGAGGCCCTAAACGACTTCCAGAGCGGTAGTCCTTGGAGACATCTTTTTAACGAGGTATCATACACATAAAACGGAGATAATATGACCAAGTTACGACCCCGGGAAGTTGGCTACCCAACTAACCCCAACAGGGCCCATAAAAACTTAGTGTTACATCTTCTTGGATTAGGGTTTTGGTTGTTTACAATTTTCTCTTATTGTTCAATAATAAAAAGGCCCTTGAGCCTCATTGTAGTGGATTTCAGAGGCATGTTTCCGCCACATCTGTTCTCGGAGATAAGCTATCATTGCCCAAGCTAGTCTTATTTATATTCTGTTTGTAAGCATATTTCAGTATTTGATATTAACGAAATGAAGTGTTATTTTTGCTGCATCTTTGTATTTATGGTTATAAATGTAATTTGTTGCGTTCCTATTTAAATCTAGATTAATAAGATTTGTGATCAAGTTGTTTCTATTTTGATTGACCCTAGATCTAATTATAGTTATGTAAGTATTGACCTGGTGGATAAGTGTGGATTAAATAAATAAGTGCATGCAAAATCTTGGATAGTGCAGTTGGCTAAATGTACAAAGAAGAGAGTTCTTCATTGGGTAAGAGCTTGTGCATTTGAATTTAATGGTATGCCTACCTCAACACATTTGAATGTATTGTTGTTGGGATCATATAGTATACTTTTGGGTATGCACTGGTTATATCTTCTTAGGAATAAGGAGGATTGCTATGACAAAGCTATTGAATGTTGGATGACAATGGAGAATAGGGAGTCTTGCAGGGTAAGAAGAAATCTACATCATTTAGAATGGTGACAACTATGCAGGAAAGGCGTAGTTGCGGAAAAGGGTGTGTTTTATTTGCAGTGCATATTTCTAGTGATAAAAGTAAGGATGTTAAGGATGAGGAAGTTATGAAGAGGTACTCAATCTTGCAGCAGTTTCAGGATGTGTTTCCAGTAGAGATTTCAGATTTGTTGCTTCATAGAGAAGTATACTTCTCTATTGAGTTGGTACCAGAGGTAGCACCAACATCAAAGGCACCATACATGATGCACACACCAAATTTAGTAGAGTTGAAGTTGCAGTTGAAGGAAATGCCTGACAAGGGATACATCAAGCTAAGTGTATCACCTGAGGGTGCACCAGTGTTGTTTGTGAAGAAGAAGGATGGTACTCTTAGGTTATGTATTGATTATAGGCAGTTGAACAAGGTGGCCATCAAGAACATGTATCCATTTTCGAGGATTGATGATTTGTTTGACGAGTTGAAGGGAGAAACAATGTTCTTGAATATTGGCTTAAGATCCGGATATAATCAAGAACACATTAAAGAAGAGGAAATCTACAATATTGATTTCTAGACTAGGTATGGGAATTATGAGTTTTTTGTAGTTCCATTTGGTTTGAACAATGCTACAACTACTTTCACGTTCTTGATGAATAGTGTGTTGAGTCCTTATCTGGACAAGTTTGTCATTGTATTCATTGATGATATATTGATATATTCTAAGAATGAGGAAGAGCATGCTGAAAACTTAGCAACAATGTTGATATTTCTAAGGGAGCATCACTTGTATGCTAAGCTCATTACATGCAGTTTCTTGTAGATAGAGGTATATTACTTGGGACATGTTGTTTCCAAGGAAGGTATAACTGTAGATCTAGAGAAGATAAGAACTACCATGGAATGAGAAACTCCTAGAAATGTTGATGAGGTAAGATCATTTATTGAACTAGTAGGTTATTATAGGAGGTTCATTAGGAACGTTTCCCAGATTACCTATCCCATTACATCATTATAGTGGAAAGGTAAGAAATTTGAATGGACAGAGGAATGTAAAGCCAATTTTGAGAAGTTGAAGTAGTTGTTGAGAAATGCTTTTGTTTTAAAGAATGCATATCTGACAGAGTTTGCGGTGTGTGTAGATGCTTGCAAGAGATGGCTTGGTGGATTATTAATGCATGAAGGACATGGGGTGTGCTATGAATCACAAAAAATTAATGAGCATGAGCAGAATTATCTAACACATGATCTTGAGTTGGTAGTGATCATCCATGCATTGAAGATGTGGAGGCACTATCTTCTTGGTAGGAGGTTTGTATTGATGAGTGATCATAGTGGATTGAGGTATATATTTCACCAAATGAATCTAAATGCAAAGCAAGCTAGATGGTTGGCCATGATTAGCGAGTTTGACTTTGATATATGGTACATTAAGGGAAAGGAAAACATGGTTACATATGCTCTTAGTAGGAGAGTGTAGGTGAATCATATAACATTTATGAGTTCTTATGGGACAGACTTACAGATCAGATTTTAAAGTCAGTACAACAAGATAACAGGTACATGGATCTTAGACACAAGTTACAACAGGGTACAAATGTGTAGTTTTTAACCCCATAAAGAAATTACCTGCATATGAAATCTAAAACACAGAAAATAAATAATGTGAGGGCATAACACATAAAACAGATATACACTAAGATTTTCCCCTGGATCCAAAAATCGGGACTACGAGCTTGATTTTTCATTATGTTCCTTTCGATGTTAAAATACATATTTATACATGTCGAAGCATCCAATACCATGGAAAAAAAACCATCGCGTCCAAAACCATGGACGAGAAACCATCGCATCCAAAATCATGTATGAAAAATCATGCACAAAACGATAGGTAGGTTTGCCCAACCTAACATAGGGTCCAAAACCAAAATTTTCCGGGGTACTTCCCTCAACCCCATAAAGTGGGGTTACTTGCACCCCTTCAACCCCTTGTGACTCCCCCCTCTACGCAATTGGCACAACAAAGGGGGGGCTCTGCCCCCCTTCTAACCCCCCGGTTAACTACATGGGCTAGTCGTGGAAAGAATATAACACAACCCAACATTCTCCCACTTGTTGTTTTCTTTCCACATGGGCCTACAAGAAAGCTTAGTCATTTATCTAGCCCTTCAATGCCCATTGTTTCTCTACACCAAGAGAACTTCTCAGAGCTCACAGATTTTGTCAATGCATCTGTAGTATTCTTCAAAGTGTCCACCTTTACCAACAACACCTTTTTGTCTTCTATCCTATCCCTCACAAAGTGACACTGAACATCAATGTGCTTTGTCCTTGAATGATATGCAGGGTTCTTTGCCACGAAAATTGCACTTTTCCTGTCACAGTCTATCCTTATAGCTCCTTGTACTAACCCCATACTTGAACAAAATATCTGCAACCAAACTACTTCCTTGCTTGCATGAGTGGTCGCCATGTATTCTTCCTCTGTAGTTGATAGTGCCACTATATATTATTTCTTACTCATCCAACTAAATGCACCTCCAAATAGGTTAAACACATACCCATTTGTAGATCTTCTTTGATCTAGATCTCCAGCCTAGCCTACATCAACAAAGCCACAAATATCCAACACTCTGTCCAATCCTGGTCTTCCTTGATAGCACAGACCATAATCACTAGTGCCATGTAAATACCTGAAAACCTGCTTCACTATTGTCCAGTGCTCCTTCCTTTGTTTTGACATAAACTTGCTCAATACTCCCACTGCATGTGCAATGTCTGGTCTAGTACAGACCATCACATACATCAGCCTACTGACTGCACTTGCATATGGAACACGGGACATGTCCTCTTCCTCATCTTGTGTCTTGGGACACTGTTCAATAGATAACTTTACACCTACAGGAATAGGAACCTTCACCGGCTTACTATCCTGCATATTAAACCTCTGCAATATTGCCTTGACATACTTCCTCTGGTTTAACTAGATCTTCCTCTTTGTCTGATCTCTTTTAATTTCCATGCCCAAAATATAGTTTGCAGCACCAAGATATTTCATGTCGAATTTGGAGGACAAATGGGTCTTCAAATCTTAGATAATTTCTTTGTCATTTCCAACCAGCAACATATCATCCACATACAAGACTAGATAAATAACACGGTCACCAATTAATTTAAAATACACACAGTGATCTGCTTTGCTTCTGGTGAAGCCAAGTCCCCGTATAAATGTATCAAATTTATGATGCCACATCCTTGGTGACTATTTTAACCCGTACAAAGACTTATTTAACTTGCATACCAGTTCTTTCTTACCCTTCACTAGAAATCCTTCAGGTTGCTTCATGCAGATCTCCTCTTCCAAATCCCCGTGAAGAAATGTTGTCTTCACATCCATCTATTCTACCTAAAAATTAAAAGCAGGAGCAACAGATAAAAGTAATCTAATAGAAGTTACCTTGGCAACAGGAGAAAAAATATCACCAAAATCAATTCTCGACACCTGGGAATAACCTTTTTCTACCAACCAAGCTTTGTATTTCTCCACCTTTCCTTTTGCATTTGTCTTCTTCTTGAACATCCATTTGTTGCCAATGGGTTTCCTTCCAGCTGTCAACTCCACCAGATCCCAACCCTCATTTTTGTTCAAAGATGTCATTTCATCAACCATGTTCTCTTTCTAGAATTTTCCACCCTCTGAATCTACTTCTTCCTTCACAGTTCAGGGATCATCATCAGTATTAGATAAAGCAAAATTTGAACATAAATCAAATGGACTATACCTTTCTGGTTGCTTCTTTCTCGAATTGATCTTCTCACACCCGGAGTTTGTGGCACTTCATCTTCTGATTCCTCCTCTGCTGTAGAGGCTGATTATTCCTCCTTTAGCTCAAACTCTATCTTCTCAGGTTCCTTTGGTTGGACTTCATGTTTAATAACATCTTTCACCTCTCTAAACACCACATCTTGGCTGTACACAATCTTCCTTGTTACTAGGATCTAAAGCTTATAACCCTTTAAACCATCCTTATACCCAATAAAGATTCACTTTTCAGATTTACTATCCAACTTGGTTTGTTTCTACTTTGGAACATGTACATATGCATCACATCCAAATACCCTCAGATGTGAAAGAGAGGGTTTCTTACCAGTCCATACTTCTTGTGGAGTCTTATCCTCCAACGCTGATGAAGGTGATTTGTTGACCAGGTAACATGCTGTCTCCATTGCATTTTCCTAGAATTCCTATCCTAACCCGAAACCGCTGAGCATGCTTCTTGCCCTTTCCATCAATGTCTTGTTCATTCTTTCTGTAACTCCATTTTGCTGAGGTGTATATGGAGTAGTCTTCTGCCATGCTATACCACACTTCTTACATAATTCTTCAAATTCCTTACTGCAATGCTCTCCACCATTATCTGTCCTCAACACCTTTATATTATTCTCTATCTGGTTTTCCACCAGAGCCTTAAATTCTTTAAACCTGCCAAAGACTTCAGATTTCTTCTTAAGGAAATATATCCATGTATTCTTTGAGAAGTCATATATAAATGATACATAGTACACAAACTTACCTAATGATGGAACCTTCACAGGTCCAAACACATCACTGTGCACAAGATCTAATATATGTTTCACCCTCTTACCACCAGAGCAGAAACTCACCCGATTCTGCTTCCCATATACACAATTTTCATAGAAATCAAAATACGGAGAGCTATTACTCATACCTTCTACCATACCTTTACCATGAAGTATTCGAAGGCCCTTCTTTCCAATATTTCCAAGTCTTTGATGCCACAACATGGTCTTCTCTTTCGAGACCACTAGATTTTCTGGTCCACTTTCAGGAACCACGAAACTGTTGCACCCATCAACAACAGTGCTACCTTGCAACTTGTACAGAGTTCCAATTTGAACTCCCTGCATCAATACGAGTGCCCCCAAACCATCTTGCAGGTATCCTTCTCGAACACTATTTTTACACCTACATCATCTAGCTTTCTTACAGAAATCAGATTTTTGGCTAATGCAGGAATATGCAGAACACCGGGAAGTGTTCTAACCCTTCCACCTTGTAAATTCAACTTTACTTTTTCGTAACCAATGATTCTAGCCATCCTGTCATCCCTCAAGGAGACATCACCACCATCATATTTCTCATACTCGAAGAACCACTCTCTATGGGGAGTGAAGTGAAAGGATGCACCTAAGTCAATCAACCATTCCTCATGATCTACATGTGTACTTGAAGAAGCCAAGTATACATCCCCACCTTCATCTGAGGTGGATTTCACCTCTGCAGAAGGAACATCATTAGATCCATTTCCTTTCTCAGGAGCTTTAGATTTACAATCCCTTTTGTAGTGCCCTTCCATTCTGCATTTCCAACATACCACATTTACAGGTTTTCCTGGAGATTTAGATCTCCCACTCAATGGCTTATTTTTGTTTCTGTTCTGGGAAAATCCTCGTATAGAAAAGGCATCACTATTCTGGCTCTCCATATTTTTTTGTCTCATCTCCTCCACCAGCAAGGATAAGACTATTTCATCAAACTGTAAGGTAGTTGTATTGCTACCTATTGTAATAACTAGACTATCCCATGAATCTGGTAGAGAACACAACAAACTGATGCACTTATCTTCATCTGAAATTTTAATATCAACAGATAATAACTGACTTACCACAGTATTAAATGCATTCAGATTCTCTTTCACCAAGTCTCCATCTTTCATCCTCAGGTTATACAACTTTTTCCATAGGAACAGTTTATTCACCAGAGACTTAGATTGGTACAAAGTCCCTAACTTGTCCCACAAAGCCTTAGCTATAGCTTCCCCTGATACATTCAGCAATACTGAATCTGAGACACACAATCATATTGTGTTCTTTGCCTTCTGATCTAACTTCTTCCATTATTCATCGAATGCTCCCGTTGTTTTAGTACTTAGATCTACCATGGTCCATTGATCTTTATCCACCAACAGATCCTCCATATTGAGTTTCCACAACTCAAAACTTTGACCATTAAATTTCTCGATCTCTATTTTTCCACTGCTCGCTATCTTCTTTCACCACCATAATTGATCTCGCAGGTCTCCCACTGAACAGGTTCTACCACAGGCCCGAGGGAAACCCCTCAGCAACAAAGGCGTCCCCTTAAAGCTGAAACAACTCTGATACCAAATGTAGGTTTTAATCTCGTACATAAATTACCTTCATACGAATTCTAAAACACAGAAAATAAACAATGCGAGAGCATAACACATAAAACACATATACACAGAGATTTTCCCCTGGATATCAAAACTAGGACTACCAGCTTGATTTTTCATTATGTTGCTTTCAATGTTACAATACATATTTATACATGTCGAAGCATCCAATACCATGGACTGAAAACCATCGCGTCCAAAACCATGGACCGAAAACCATCGCGTCCAAAACCATGTGTGAAAAATCATGCACAAAACCATAGGTAGGTCTGCCCAACCTAACATAGGGTCCAAAACCAAAATTTTCCAGGGCGCTGCCCCAGACCCCATAGAGTGGGGTTACTTACACCCCTCAAACCCCCTGTGACTCACCCTGCTATGAAATTGACACAATGAAGGGGGGGCTCTGCCCCCCTTCTAACCTCCCGGTTAACTACGTGGGCTAGTTGTGGAAAGAATATAACACAATCCAACAAGATGATCAAGATGTGGACTATCATCTCACAACATATGGTTTGGTAAGATTTAGGGACAAGATATATGTGCCAAACAGCAGTGAGCTCAAGAAGAATATCTTGTGAGAATTCCATGAAAACACATATTTAGGGAACCCAAGATACCAGAAGACATTGACAACAATGAAGAAGTTTTATTATTGGTTGAATTTGAAGAAGGAAGTGACAAATTTTGTGGCTAGACACTTAGATTTTCAACACGTAAAAGAAAAATGTAAACATCTAGGTGGATTATTACAGTCGATTCTGATTCCAGAGTGGAAATGGGAGGTCATTTCCATGGATTTCGTCACTATAACACCCTCTTGCCACATCTACCCAGGCAACTGGCCAACTGGGGTAAACATATGACAAGAGGCCACAATGAAATGATTCAACCTCCTAAGTCACGTTAAGGAAGTGGAACCGATAGAAACACGCCATGCAAACATTCAACATTAGCATCAGAACCCTCAGGAACCAATCCAACCTTTATGCGAACTAGCCCCTAGGTCCCACTGAGATTTTTGACCACTTAACCTCTGCGGGCTCTCATGCTATGGGCATGCCAACATAAGCATGCAAGCCAACGTCCAGTGATTTTTTGCATAGTGTTGTGCCAGCGTCCCTAGGATTTGAGCCACTTTTTCAAGCCTAGAGCCTAAGTCACTACCCAAAATAGAATGCCATCTTCAGAATAATAAGATAACATGGAAATGACAGCACAAAATCAATTACTTGAATAATACCTTGACTGGACCCCTACTAGCCATGACAGGAATTTCATCAAACATATCAAAAATATGTAATCTACAAGTGTAGATAACAGATTTGAGCATAAGGGTCTCATACTTAGCTGAATATTACTAAGAGACATTGATGCCTCAACACATTGACTGCCATTTCATCCATTATGTCATTGATACATTGTTCATTCATTTACAAGTAAAAACATGATGAGAGCCATACATAGCTACTATCATAAAGCATATATATAAACAACATAATAGCAACAAAAATACCAATGAAATTATAGCCATATAAACTAGTATAGTACTCATAGAAATATAAGGAGAAATAACCTCTCATTGATGATGCAAAATCCAAACTTTGGATGGGATTCCACATTCCACCTGACCGTAGAATGGCTAAACCAAATATCTCTTCATCCATTCACCCCCATGCCATATTCCAAGCATGATGTGGGATCTCATAGAACACATCAATCAAAAACCATTCAGGGCTTCTACAGGCCATCCACCTCAACCCATCAAATAGTGATTCCACCTCACTGTCGGACATCACAAGACCATCATCAGATTGGTGTCAATCCAAGCCTTTTAGGGCTTCTAGAGTGTTTGTTCCAACCAAGGCTTCAAGGACTACTAACTCAACCTACAACTTCTGTTGGGCTTCCAGATCATTTTCCAACCAGGGCTTCAAGGACTAGTAACTCAACTCACCAAGGGATTCCAGAGCATTTGTCCAACCAAGAATTCTAGGACTAGTAACTCAACCCAATTTGTTATAGGGCTTCAAGAGCACTTGTCCAACCAGGGCTTCCAAGAACTAATAATGCAACCCAAGCTAAGGAAACATGAGAACCAACCAAAACAAAACAAGGAAACAAACCCAAAATATCTATGGCTATCCAGGAAATGGTAAGTCTAGGCAATCAAATGTCAATCTAGGCAATCCTTCATGCCAGTCACATATCATGAACAATAATCCACATGCATATGCCATTCATGCCATAACTAGTGAGGAAAAAATACATGGAACTTAGTACCTAGAAGCCAAATTCGTTGTAGCTAATGATCTCGATGTCCTCTTGGGCTTTCCTACCCTTCCTTTTTGTTCTTGCTCCGAAATCCCAAGTATTCCACACCCTTCAAGAGTGCTCCAAGTAAAATCAAAGTATCCAAGAGTATGAGAAAGAGAATAATGAGAGAGCTCGAAAACTGAACTGACCAAAGGTTACCAACTGATCCTCAGAAGCCTTTTTATAAATGAGGCTCCTATTTCCTTCATTTTCCATTATTTTCCTTCATTTTCCTCCTCACATGCAACCCTTGACCTTTCACCTCCATTTTCTCCTAATTTCCATTATTTTCATAAAAAAATGTGCCAAAAATTCCATTTTTCCTTTCCAAAGTCTTAGCCATTTCCTTTTCCAATTTCCTTAGCCATTAATCAATCACATGTGATCCCCATCACTTGGATTTTTCCCAACATTCAACTTGGAATACGTGTCCCATCAACTGTGGTTATTATTTTTCCTTTATTAACTTTTATTACATTGAATTTTCCCCAGGGCTGTTATAGAACCCTCCCCCTAGGGGAACACTGTCCTCAGTGTTCAACAACACCTATAACCACAAAACTGCTGTAAGAAAAATATATTACCAATGGAGCTTTATAATTTAGCTTGATGCAGTATTTAAAATGATCAACTTGCTGAGAGTTAACCAACATGAAAACATAACAACATAACATCATAATGGTATGACACCCATACCGCTTATTGGAGCTTTATAACATAGCTCATGGCGATATTTACATCCATTTACATATATACCTATATAAAACATCACCATAACATATAACAAAACATATACCAAGACATGTACCAAAATACCATAAAAAACTTCTTTTCCTCAACCGAAAAACAAGGAAGGATACATAGCCCACATCTTATCTGCCATCTCCCATGTAGCTTCTCTTGGTTGCTAGTTTTGCCTACCTTTTATCTGCCTTTTTATCCCTTTCCTGTACCCATTTCATGTCCTTGTTGTTCAATTTTTATTCTAAACGACAAAGGTATACCTATTGTCATGTCTTTGTGAACTATTAATCAATGAAGCGTAGTTGTAGGGGATTATTACCTAAAGAAAATTGCTAACTTATGTTTCATTGCAGATTCAAAGGAATGATAATCAATACTATAATTCGGTGTATGATGACTATCGAGCTAGTAGTGTTGTCTTTGGACATTAGCTGCAATGGTGGTTCAACTTATAGACCAACACAAGTGCTACCTTTATATTATGTTATATCTTAATAGTCACTATGTATTTGTAGGTAGACAACTGCCGTAATCTTAGGCATTTTCAGTTGTCAAATGAAATGTGTAAGTAGTGTTATGAGGCTGGGAAAGCCACCGCCAAGAGATACATGAGAATTTTGAGTTGTAACAACATACCCCTATAATGTTATTTTGATTAATGCAATTTTTGATCTTCTAAGAATTTTATAGTTCTTGATCTTCCCACAGCCTTGATCAGGGAGTTGGGACCACTCTCCTGACCAGGTGTTGTTGGATTAGTTGTGTGCATAAGTTTATTTCTGTTGCATTATTTTCTTGCCACATAATGATTTATCAGTGTGTTGTTGTGAGTCTTAACTTCTTGTTACTCTGATTGTTGATACAATTATTACTTGTTGTTACACATTGTTATGTTTATGATTAAATGTTCAATGCTGGGTAGGGAAATTGTGGCCTACATATACCTTGCATGATAGTGTTGAAATAACTAGTCGAGCCTTGGGTTGACAATTAATGTGGAGTTCAGTGAATTGTATGATTCATATCTGAACACCAACATTTTGGCGCAGTTGTTGGGGAGGCTATCAAAGGTGCAAAAGTATGACCAATATTGATCACAGGACCACTCTCTTGTCCTGGGGATGGAATTTTTTCACCCTGCTCCAGGTCCTGAGCATTATATTGTTTTTTTCTTTCATAGGAACTGCTCTCTCATCCTGGGAAGGGAATTTTTTTTCGCCCTGTTTCAGGTCCTGAGCTTAGATTTTGTGGTTGGTTTGTTTTCCTTCTTTTGCTTTCTTTTTATGGGCCACTCTCTCATCCTAGGGAGGGAATTTTTCACCCTACTTCAGGTCCTGAGCTTTCGATTTGCTTGAATGTTTTCCTTTTATTTTCTGATTGCATGAACAAAGATACAAATAAAAGGGGCAGAGGAATACCTCCAAAAAGATGAAGGAAAGATCTAGGCAACATTACCTACATCCAAGAAATCATTTCAAAAGCTGAGTTAAGAGCATTTTCGCGAGCTTCTGTTAGGGTGAGATCTCATACGAGATCTAGATGGCAGTCAGTTTCACAACGATAACCTCCCCCAATAACAAAAGAACAATTTGGGGAAGAAGACGTAGCAAGCAAAGGATCATAGGAACTAAACATTATGAGTTCAAAAGAAGAAAGTGACTTGAGGGAATTATCTGCACCATTTGATCAAGGAAGTGTTGTCAAACATCCTCAATTGTGCATTATAGAATAACCGGAACCTATTGAGATTCCAAGTGAGTATTGGAAGATATTCATGGCTCCTTCGACTTCTTCGACTGAGTTCCCAATTGGAGATATCAGGGGTGATGTGCCTATGAAGCCTATTCCTTTGAAAAAATTACCTAACATCCATGGTATTTCTTCTGAAGAACTAGACACATTCCTACTTGAATTAAACGTTGTTTGTCGAGGGTATGACTATATTTATGATGCCCAGAAATTAAAGATATTCCCCACCACTTTGAAGGGAACAACTTTGATATGGTTCATGGGTTTAGGGGGGAAATATATTACTACATAAGATGATAAGAAGACGATTTTCCTCAAAAAATATCAAGACAACTGCAAAGCTCGAGATGTTAAGAAAGACATCTTTAAGATTATGTAGAAAGAGGATGAGAACATGGAGGACTTTATGGAACATTTCAAATACAATTTCCAGAGATCCAGCCATAATGATTTGGATAAAGACACCTTGAAGATGATTTTTCTCCAGGCACTAAAGAAGGAATCTTTGGAACTTTTGAACATAGTAGGAAAGGGAGATACATCAAAGGAATAATTCGACACCATCTTCGAATTGTGCATCAAGTGTTCACGTGGAGCTGCGAAGCATAGGCAGGGGATTCAAATCCTCAGGACATCCAATGGTGGAGTTACGAAATCAGAAACTAGAAACTAGTTGAACAACTTGAGGACTGATATCGTGAGCACATTTTCCTCACAGCTGGATGTTTTACAGGTGAAATAGAAGAATATGGAAGCGTAGAAGACTATGTCCATTTTATGCCCTTAATGTAGGAAGAAGAACCTGTTAAAGGAATGTTCATTGAATACTGTTGAGACTTGTGTGATATGTGAGTAGAGTCATTCTACTAGCACCTGTCCATCTCTTCCTGGGATGAAGGGAGTTTTTAAGGGATAAAATGAAGAGGTAGATCAACTGTACTTCATAGGATCAAGGAAACCATGGAAACCACGACCACAGAACATGAATAAAGGTATGCCTCAAGACCCCTCTTAGTATTTTAATAATTTAAATTTTGAGCCTCAGTCTGTACCTTTTTCACCTTCATGGCCATAGTCCTGTCAATATCCAATGCCATGGAAACCATGGTTCCCTTAATATAGCCCAACTCCTTTATGGTCCTAGAATTGGTGTGGACCTCCTCCTTTTTCAGGATAGTTCTCCCATCCTATGCCACAACAACGGTTACAAATGCCTTCTAATGCCTCCACCAGTAATCCTCCTCTTCATCCACCACTGCCTGTTCAATCTAACCCAAATCAAAACAATAGGGGGGCTCAATAGGTTGAAACACTCAACCTTCTTGCATACAGTATTAAACCTTTGGTCTGTTCGGGTGGTAAATACTTAGACTTCACCAATAATTATTGAACATACTGATGATAAAGTCTCAGAACCAAAACCTAGGAATTCTGCTAGAACAACTGGGGATGAGTCAACGAAAAATCCTATGGAACAACAACCCTTCTCAAGCAATTGTTTCTAGAGGATGTCAAACTGATCCACCTTATCCTGAAAGACTATCCTTGAGAAAACAAAGTCCTCATCCTGAATTTGACTTTTTAGGGGAATTACAAAATTTATTTGTCAAAATCTGTTACTTCGGGCTATGAGGGACGTAACTATTTATGCCAAAATGATAAAAGAATATTGCTCTAAGAAACATGGAATAAAACCAAAGGATCCACTCACTATTCACATTATGGGAAAATTATAAGACATAATGTTGGGGAAACCTAGACCTGTTAAATATGGGAATCTAGGGAACCCGATTCTTAAAGTATAGATTAATGGGGTTGATATCCCAAATGTGTTGCTAGACCTGGGGGCAAAAATTAATGTTATAACCTTTGCAACTATGATTACCTTGGGCCTGCGAAACCTTAAACCAACTCCTACCATCCTAGAATTGGCATATCGGTCTACTATAAGACCGGTAGGGAAGTTGGAAGATATGACCATTTTAGTAGACTCATACTAGTACCCTGTCAATATTTTGTTATTACATACCCAATCCCCAGCTAGTGAGCATCCTCTGATTTTATGAAGACCATGGCTTGCCATTGTAGATGCTTACACTGGGTGTCGGTAAGGAAACATGGTAACATCTAATGGGGGAGTTACAAATAATCTCATCCTTTATCCCCCTATAGAACCGAGTTCACCAGATAAACCAAGATTTACCTTAATACAAAAATCTCTACCTACAAAAGGGCTTGAAACCTGAAAATGAAGAAATTATACCAATTATTACCATTGGTGAGGCCCTCTATTTTAAGGATGAAATGGAGGATGATGCCATTAGTACCTTTATCAGCAGCCCCAACTTTGTTTCTGATTCTATATGCCATCTATTAGAATCTATTATGAGTTGCAATGTTCAAGAAGCCATTGAACCATAGACTAAAGTTGAAAATGTTCTTGTAATTGCATCTCATAATAATGTTCTTGTAGAAATCGAACCAGGGAGGATGCTGAACGTTAATCCTGAACTTTCACCTTCCTAGTCTGAATGGTTACTGGAAGTCCTTTGGGAATAGAAAGAAGCCTTCACTTGGGAATATACAAATATGAAAGAAATCCCTGCTGACTTATGTACTCAACACATATACATTAAATAAGAATGTCGACCTGTTAGGAAACCACAAAGACGAATGAATCTTGCTTTAAAGAACATTGTCAAAGATGAACTACAAAAACTATTAGATGTGGGATTTATTTACCCAATCTTGGACAGTCAATGGGTACCCCCACTAGTCATTATTCCAAAGAAGAATGGAAAGTGGAAGATTTGTGTTGATTACAAGGACTTAAATAAAGCAACTCAAAAAGATCATTTTCCCTTACCCTTTATTGACCAGGTCTTGATACATTATCTGGAAAGAAGTTCTTCTCCTTTTTGGACGGATATAGTGGGTACAACCAGATCCAAATAGCTCATGAGGATCAAGATAAAACTACCTTCACATGCCCTTGGGGAACCTTTGCGTACCGAGTCCTCCCATTTGGTCTCTGTAATGCACCTACTACCTTTCAATGGGCAATATTAGGAATTTTTTCTAATCTATTCAATGATAGTATTGAAATCTACATGGATGACTTCACCCCATATGGGGATTCTTTTGAAGAGGGTCTAGAAAAATTAGAGAAAGTACTTAAAATATGTAAGAAAACACATGTTTCTCTTAGTACAGTGAAATAGCATATGATGATGAAAGAATAAATAATGTTGGGACACCTGCTTTTAGTTGCAGGAATTCAGGTTGATCCTGCCAAGGTAAAGGTAATATTAAATTCTCCTACATATAAGACACCAACATAGGTGCATAGTTTCATCGGTTATGCTGGCTATTATAGACGTTTCATAGAAATTATTTCTAATATAGAATTTCCACTTTTTCTATTGGACAGAGTTTGTGTGGATAGATGAATGTGAAACAAATTTCGTGAAAATCAAAGAACTAGCTTGCAAAGCTCCGATATTACATGGTCCTAACTAGAAGCTCCCATTTCATATCTCTACAGATGCTTCTCACACAACAATAGGGGAAATCTTGTAGAAATTTCACCGTAGATTAAACTGATAATGCAATGTAACTAAAGTAATATACTTATTCTACTCCTACAATCAAACTTGCAGAAGCTTAATCAATTTTGAGCAAGATCAATTAGAACACATATAATAGAAGAAGAAGAAATCAATTACACATGAACATAGAAGAATACTTTGGGGAAAGCCTCAGCTAAAAACCCTAATCTCTGTATTATCATACAAGTGGAAATATCTCAGGATTACACAAAGCTTTAGCTCACAAGCTATCCAACTCTCAGTACACTTTCTCACTGCTGCTCATAGATAGAATAGAGAACACATATGCCTTTCCTCTACCCTCCAAGCCTCCTATTTCCTTGCACAGTTTCTCCTGGGTCCTCAAGCTACCACCTCTGTGTAATTACCTCACACGCTACTCACTAACCTCTAAAATAACTGCACAATCCTCAAGGAACGAATTCCTTCTGCATGCAAGAGATATCCTCATGGGAATATTCCTATAACTGATAGTGCATTGTCCCATCCTTTGATCTCAACTGGGTCTCTGTCTGAACTGACATGCATGAGTTACTTATGAGAGAATATTCAGTTATCTAAAGTACACTAGTTGCATGCATGCATGCATTGACTAATTGAACTCACAATCAGTTCCACAAACTGTTGGAACTAATCTAACTGGACTTAACTCAGTTAAATGAGCTAACTAATTACAACTCAAAGTACAACTCATCCTGATCTCCTTAATTAAGGGATAACTTCCTCAATCAAAGGGATAACTGTTGCATGTCTTCACATAGACTTCATGTTTGATTTTATCCAACTAATTAATTCAAAATGAATTAATTAACTATTTTACAAACAACTGTTGAGATCAAATTCGAATTTTAATTCTCAATTTTAATTTAGGAACTAATTAAAATTGGAATGTATCCCAAAATTCTATCTATAACAATGTTATTTTTACATTTCTTGTTGTTATTTTCAACACTCCCTCCCAATAAGAAAGGGATTATCTACCACCCTGATCCTGTCTCTGTGGAACTCAAATTTGCATTTTGACAATGTCTTAGTCAAAATATTTGCATCCTGCTCCTCAGTCAAAACATACTGAAACAACATGATCCTCTTCACCACACAGTCTCGAAGATGATGATACCGGATATCAATGTGCTTGGACCTGTCATGAAATACTAGATTCTCAAAGAGTTTGATACAACTCTGATTACCACAATAGATCACAGTTGGATCCATCCTTTGATCAAACAACCCAAATAGAATTTTCTGCATTCAAATGATCTCACATGCTGCATGGCTTGCAGCCATGTATTCAACCTCTGCCAAGGTAAGTGAAACTGACATCTGTTTCCTGTTGTACCAAGAAACTGTAGTTGAACCAAGGTTGAAAATTCCTCCTGAAGTACTCTTCTGATCTAATGGACTCCCTACCCAATCTACATCTGTGAAGCCTTGAAGCTTCACTCCCTCTGTCCATCTATACCATAATCCATACTAAGATGTGCCTTTGAGGTATCTCATCACATGCTTAGCTACCTTCCAAAACAACTTGGTAGGCTAAACCATAGCTTGACTCAGTTGGTTCACTGCAAAGCACAAATCTGGTTGTGTGTTCACTAAATACATCAATGAACCCACAAGTTGTTGATACATAGTAGCAGCTACTACCTCACCTGAAGTAGCATCCTCCTTCCTCCAATTACCTGCTAGAGGAGTCTACATGGGCTTGTACTTCTCCATGTGGAATCTCCTGAGTATCTCATTTGCACACTTGCCTTGAGACACAAACACTTCCCCATCCTTTTGCCACACCTCCATCCCTAGAAAGTAGTGCATGAGACCCATGTCTTTCATCTCAAACTCTCTTGCCTGATCCTCCTTGCAAGACTTCATCAACTGATCATCACATGTTAATATTAGATCATCAACATAAAGAACAATGATCAATGGCTTACCTTCTACCATGATGTGGTACAGGTTCGCATCTGCTTCACTCTTTGTGAAGCCCAACCCGGTGAAGTAGCTGTTGATCCTGGTGTACCAAGCACGAGGTTCTTGCTTCAGCCTGTACAAAGCTCTCTCGAGTCGGCACACATGAGACTCATGATCGAAGGTCTCAAATCCTTTTGGTTTCTTTATGTACACCTCTTCCTCAATATTTCCATTGAGTAATGCAATCTTCACATCCATATGATGAATCTTCCAACACATCTATGCTGATAGTGCCAACATCGATCTAATAGATGAGTGCCTTGATACTAGAGAAAAGGTCTCATCATAGTCAATCCCCTCGACCTGTGAGAAACCATGAGCAACAAATCTTGCCTTACGTTTCTCCACACTACCATCAACAGCTTGCTTTACCTTGTAAAGCCAATGATAACTCACAACTGACTTGTTCTCCGATCTTGGAACCGCATCCCAAACACTGTTCTGAACTATGGAGTCACACTCCTCCACCATATCATCAACCCAAATTGGCTACTACACTACTTCCTCAAAGGAAGATGGTTTGGCTTATACACATTCCCCAACAAGGGCCATGTAACTAGTGTACTACACAGGTGACCTCCTCTATTTGCATTGAGAAGATGGCTCTCCCACATTCTCTCTTGCATCCATCAACAATCTATCAGCTTCCCTTGTGCATTTCTGCCCCTCTCTGGAAGACTCTGCATGAGTGGATGTCTCCACTCCTGGAACCTCTACATGCGGCTGCTCCACATTAGTCTGAGGCTCCTCCTCCTTTGGATCCAAAATTTCCTCCTCTGCATGCAACTTGAGCTCCCTCTCAAGGGAAAGTCGCATGGCTTTCTACTTGTCAAACTTTAGATCTATGTGTACCACTGTCCTCTGACTAGTAGGCAAGAACACCCGATAGTTGTGGGGTGTATTAGTGTACCACACAAGTATCCCCAACTCAACTGTTGGCTCAAGTCTCTTTTGGGCATCTTTGGTCACATGGAAAAATACTGATGAGCCAAAGATCCTGAAGTGACTCACATCTGGTCTCTTCCCAGTGAAAGCTTCCTCTAGTGTCTTCATCCCAAGTATGCAATGCGGGCTTGTATTATGCAAGTATACCATTGTTTTGCATGCCTTAGCCCACAAATGAAATGGTAGGCCTTGTTCATGCAGCATCGCCGAAACTACTCCCACAATCGTTCTGTTCTTCCTCTCGACCAACCCATTCTGCTATGGGTTATGGGGTGTTGTCAACTCTCGTTTAATTCCTTTTGCTGCACAGAAGTCCTTAAACTCTTGAGAGACATATTCTCCACCATTGTCACTTCTCAATGCCATTATCTTCTTCCCTGATTCCTTCTCAACCAAAGTTTTGAACTCACAAAACTTGGAGAAGGTCTGATCCTTCTTCTACATGAAATAGGTCTAACACTTACGAGAAAAATCATCAATGAAAATAACATAGTACCTTTATTTCGTGGTGGATGCTATTGAGAATGGTTCGCACACATCTGTATAAACTCGCTGCAAGATCGCCTCAGCTTGGCTGTCTCGATCATGAAAGGAAGATTTTTCATACTTACCCAAGGTACAACTTTTGCATGTATCTACTTGCTCAAGTTTACCTTTGGGAAGTCCAGTAGAGATCTGCTGCATGATCTTCAAGGCCCCATGATGCAAGTGGCCCAACCTTCTATGCCATAACTCGCCAATATCTTCGCTTTGCACCAACTTTGCTTTGGAACTCAATGTAGCATAGTCATCTACCTCCAACTTGTAGATATTCTTTACTCAAACCCCAATCCTCTTGGTCTGACTTGTGGCGATGTGTCTCAGGAACACCTTTCCTTTATTGAAGACTACATCATAGCCTTTGTCTTCCAACATTGTGATGGATACTAGGTTCTTCTTCGGTCCAGGCACATACTTTACATAAATCATGGTGAGAGTAGCTCCATGCTCCCTCTAAAACACAACTGTGCTTTCACCAGAAACATGATACTTTCCATCATCACCCATCTTTATGTGCATCTGGAGGTCCTTCTCGTCCAAGGTACTGAATAAACTCTTGTCGCCGATCATGTGGAATGAGGCTCCACTGTCTAGGTACCAAACATAACTAACCATCAATGAAACTGTAGGGTTGTGTTATATTCTTTCCACGACTAGCCCATGTAATTAACCTGGGGGTTAGAAGGGGGCTGAAGCCCCCCTTTCATTGCGCCGATTGCGTAGCAGAGGGAGTCACAGGGGGATTGAGGGGTGAAGATAACTCCACTCTATGGGGTCTATGGCAGCACCCTGGAAAATTTTGGGTTTGGACCCTATGTTAGGTTGAGTAGACCTACCTATGGTTTTGTGCATGATTTTCGCACATGGTTTTGGATGTGATGGTTTTCGGTCCATGGTTTTGGACGTGATGGTTTTAGGTCCATGGTATTGGATGCTTCAGCATGTATAAATATGTAATGTAATATTGAAAGGAAAATAATGAAAAATCAAGCTAGTAGTCCTGGTTTTGGGATCCAGGGGAAAATCTCTGTGTATATGTGTTTTATGTGTTATGGTATCACATTGTTTATTTTCTGTGTTTTAGAATTCGTATGCAGGTAATTTTTGTACAGGGTTAAAACCTACATTTGGTATCAAAGTTGTTTTGGCTTCAAGGGGACACCTTTGTTGCTGAGGGGTTTCACTCAGGCCTATGGTAGACCTTGTTCAGTGGGATATTTGTGGGATCGATTCTGGTGGTGAAAGAAGATGGCGAGTAGTGGAAAGATAGAGATCGAGAAATTTAATGGTCAAAGTTTTGAGTTATGGAAACTCAAGATGGAGGATATGATGGTGGATAAAGATCAGTGGATTGTGGTAGATCCACGTACTAAACCAACAAGAGTGTCCAATGAATAATGGAAGAAGTTGGATCAGAAGGCAAAGAGCATAATATGATTGTGTGTCTCAGATTCAGTATTGTTGAATGTATCAGGGGAAGCTACAGCGAAGGCTTTGTGGGACAAGTTAAGGACTTTGTACCAATCTAAGTCTCTGGTGAATAAACTGTCCCTGCGGAAAAAGTTGTATAACTTGAGGATGAAAGATGGAGACTCGGTGACAGAGCATTTGAACACATTTAATGTTGTGGTAAGTCAGTTATTATGTATTGATATTAAAATTTCAGATGAAGATAAGTGCATTAGTTTGTTGTGTTCTCTACCAGATTCATGGGATAGTTTGGTTATTGCAATAGGTAGCAATACAATTGCCTTGCAATTTGATGAAATAGTCTCATCCATGTTGATGGAGGAGATGAGATGGAAAAATATGGAGATCCAAAATGGTGATGCCTTATCTATACGAGGACGGTCCCAGAAAAGAAAAAAAAATAAGTCATCGAGTGGGAGATCTAAATCTAGAGGGAGATCTAAATCTCCAGGAAAACCTATAAAGGTGGTGTGCTGGGAATACGGAAAGGAAGGGCACTACAAAAGGGATTGTAAATCTAAAGCTCCTGATAAAGGAAATGGATCTAATGATGCTCCTTCCGCAGAGGCGAAAACCACCTTAGATGAAGGTGGTGATGTGTACTTGGCTTCTTCAAGTACACATGTAGATCATGAGGCATGGTTGATTTACTCAGGTGCATCCTTTCACTTCACTCCCCATAGAGAGTGATTCTGTAAGTATGAGAAATATGATGGTGTTAATGTCTTCTTGGAGGATGACAGGAAGACTAGAATTGTTGGTCATGGAAAATTAAAGTTGAAGTTGCAAGGTGGAAGGGTTAGAACACTTCCAAGTGTTCGACATATTCCTTCATTAGCTAGAAATCTGATTTTTGTAAGCAAGCTGGATGATGTAGGTGTAAAAACAGTGTTCAAGAAGGATACCTACAAGATGGTTCGGGGAGCATTGGTATTGATGCAGGGAGTTCCAATTGGAATGTTGTACAAGCTGTAAGGTAGCATTGTTATTGATGGGTGCAACAATTATATGGTTCTGAAAGTGGAGCAGAAAATCTAGTGGTCTCTGGAGAGAAGACCATGCTATGGCATCAAAGAGTTGGACATATTGGATAGGGGGGCCTTTGAATACTTCATGGTAAAGGTATGGTAGAAGGTGTGAGTAATAACTCTCTGGATTTTGATTTCTGTGAAAACTATGTATATGGGAAGCAGAATCGGGTGAGTTTCCCCTCTGATGGTAAGATGGCAAAAGAGATATTAGTCCTTGTGCACAATTATGTGTTTGGACCTATGAAGGTTCCATCACTGGGTAAGTCTATGTATTATGTATCATTTATAGAGTATCATTTATAGATGACTTCTCAAGGAATACATGGATATATTTCCTTAAGAAGAAATCTGAAGTCTTTGACATGTTTAAAGAATTTAAGGCTTTGGTGGAAAACTAGACAGAGAAGAAGATAAAGGTGCTGAGGACATATAACGGTGGAGAGTTTTGTAGTAAGGAATTTGAAGAATCTTGTAAGAAGTGTGGTATATCATGTCATAAGGTTACTCCATATACACCTCAACAAAATGGAGTTGCAGAAAGAATGAACAAGACGTTGATGGAAAAGGCAAGAAGCATGCTCAGTGATGTCGGGTTAGGACAGGAATTCTAGGTAGAGGCGGTGGAAACAACATGTTACCTGGTCAGTAGATCACCTTCATCAGTGTTGGAGGATAAGACTCCACAACATGTATGGACTGGTAAGAAAGCCTCTCTTTCACATCTGAAGGTATTTGTATGTGATGCATATGTACATGTTCCAAAGGAGAAACAAACCAAGTTGGATAGTAAATCTAAAAAGTGCATCTTTATTGGGTATAAGGATGGTTTAAAGGGTTATCAGCTTTGGAACCCAGTAACAAGGAAGGTTGTTTACAGCCAAGATGTGGTGTTCAAAGAAGTGAAAGATGTTATTAAACATGAAGTCCAACCAAAGGAACCTGAGAAGATAGAGTTTGAGCTAAAGGAGGAAGAATCATACTCTACAATAGAGGAGGAATCAAAAGATGAAGAGCCACAAACTCTGGGTGTGAGAATATCAGTTCAAGAAAGAAGGTAGCCAGAAAGGTATAGTCCATCTGCTTTCTGTTCAAATTTTTCTTTATCTATTATTGATGATGATCCCATAACCGTGAAGGAAGTAGTATATTCAGAGGATGGAAAACTCTGGAAGATGCCATGGTTGATGAAATGGAATCGTTGCACAAAAATGAGGCTTGGGATCTGGTGGAGTTGTCGGCTGGAAGGAAACCCATTGGCAGCAAATGGGTGTTCAGAAGAAGACAAATGCAAAAGGAAAGGTGGAGAAATACAAAGCTCAATTAATAGCAAAGGTGTCGGGAATTGATTTTGGTGATATTTTTTCTCTTGTTGCCAAGGTAACTTCTATTATATTACTTTTAATTGTTGTTGTTGCTTTTGATTTTGAGGAAGAACAGATGGATGTGAAGACAACGTTTCTTCATGGGGATCTGGAAGAGGAGATCTACATGAAGCAACCTGAAGGCTTTGCGGTGAAGGGTAAGAAAGAACCGGTATGCAAGTTAAAGAAGTCTCTACATGGGTTAAAACAATCACCAAGGATGTGGTATCAGAAATTTGATACATTTATACAGGGACCTAGCTTCACCAGAAGCAAAGCAGATCATTGTGTGTATTTTAAATTAATTGGTGACTGTGCTATTTATCTAGTCTTGTATGTGGATGATATGTTGCTGGTTGGAAATGACAAAGAAATTATCCAGGATTTTAAGAAACATTTGTCCTCCAAATTCGACATGAAAGATCTTGGTGCTGCAAACTATATTTTGGGCATGGAAATTAAAAGAGATCAGAAAAAAAGGAAACTCTTTATAAACTAGAGGAAGTATGTCAAGGTAATATTGCAGAGGTTTAATATGCAAGATAGTAAACCGGTGAAGGTTCCTATTCCTGTAGCTGTAAAGTTATCTGCTGAACAGTGTCCCAAGACACAAGAAGAGGAAGAGGATATTTCTCGTGTTTCATATGCAAGTGCAACTAGTAGCTTGATGTATGCAATGGTTTGTACTAGACCAGACATTGCATGTGTAGTGGGAGTATTGAGAAGGTTTATGTCAAAACCAAGGAAGGAGCACTGGACAACCGTGAAGCAGGTTTTCAGGTATTTGCATGGCACTAGTGATTATAGTTTGTGCTACCAAGGAAGACCAGGATTGGATAGAGTGTTGGATATTTATGGCTTTTTTGATGCAGACTGGGTTGGAGATCTAGATCAGAGAATATCTACAAGTGGGTATGTGTTTAACCTATTTGGAGGTGCAGTCGGTTGGATGAGTAAGAAACAATCCGTAGTGTCACTATCAACTACAGAGGCAGAATACATGGTATCCACTCATGCAAGCAAGGAAGCAGTTTGGTTTCAGATATTGTGTTCAAGTATGGTGTTAGTACAGGGAGCTATAAGGTAGACAGTGATAGCCAAAGTGAAATTTTCTTGGCAAAGAACCCTACATATCATTTAAAGACAAAGCACATTGATGTTCAGTATCACTTTTCAAGGGATATGATAGAAGACAAAAAGGTGTTGTTGGTAAAGGTGGACACTTTGAAGAATACTACAGATGCATTGACAAAATCTATGAGCCCTGAGAAGTTCTCTTGGTGTAGAGAAACAATGGGCATTGCAGGGTTGGATAAATGACTAAGCTCTCTTATGGCCTCCTTTGGAAAGAAAACAACAAGTGGGAGAATGTTGAGTTGTGTTATATTCTTTCTACGACTATCAGACGTAGTTAACCCAAGGGTTAGGTTGGGCAGACCTACCTATGGCTTTGTGCATGATTTTCGCACATGGTTTTGGACGGGACGGTTTTCGGTCCATGGTATTGGATGCTTAGGCATGTATAAATATGTATTGTAACATTGAAAGGAAAATAATGCTAAATCAAGCTGGTAGTCCCAGTTTTGTGATCCAAGGGAAAATCTTTGTGTATATGTGTTTTATGTGTTATACTCTCGCATTGTTTATTTTCTGTGTTTTAGAATTTGTATGCAGGTAATTTCTGTACAGGGTTAAAACCTACAGAATCCATGCATGCGATGAGGGTAAAATCCAATTTGAACTGTGAGACAAGTGCCTCACCATCTGATCCTTTTGAGGATCCCTTCTTGGATTTCTTCTGTGGACAATTTGTTGCATAATGGCCCACCTCATGACAATTAAAGCATCGCACTTTAGATTTGTCAATCTTCTTCCCACCATGGGAAGAACTTGATTTGGAATGGGAAGCCTTCCCTTTCCCTTTCCTCACCTTACTTGCTAAGGATATATTTTCTTCATCATCGTGCTTTGATGAAGAACCATCTCTAGTGTTTCTCTTGATCTCCTCCTGCATCAGATCTGACCACAATCGTTCCCAATCTGGCAGTTTCTCTCTTCCATTCACTGAGTCTTAGGAAGGCCAAGGAGAGCAAGAGTCACCATGTCATCAATGACTGTCGTGATTCCTACACTTCCAAGCTCATCTCTGCAGGTGGTGAGCTTGTTCAAATATGTAGATATCGTGTCGCCCTTTTCACACTTGATTTTTCAAAGCTTGTCTTTCAGCGCCAACTTCCTTTGATCATTGATGTTCTAAAATAGATCCTTCATTATCTTTCACATTGAAAAAAATGTCTCCTTCCCATGGAGACTCAAGACAATATGGTCTCTAACTCCCTCCAGAAGAATCCTCCTCGCTCTCACCACACATTTCTTCCATTCCACCAATTCTTGGGCATTAGCTGTTGTTGGCTTGGGGACTTCTTGATGAATCAAGTCCTTCAACTCGATGTCCTCTAATATCACTTCCATGTGATCCTTCCAGGCTATGTAATTCGAGATGCCATCTAGGGCATACTCAAGTCTCGAGCCATTGAACGCCATTAGTGAATTTTGAGATGTGATAAGAAACTGATTCTGTACTTACAATCAAGAACCTCAAAACTTTCGAAGTTCTCCCTTTTTTGTATATTGTTCTCCGCTTTGATCACTTTTTCTTTGATACCATGTCGAAATTTCACCGTAGATTAAACTGATAATGCAATGTAACTAAAGCAATATACTTAATCTACTTCTACAATCAAACTTGTGGAAGCCTAATCGATTTTGAGCAAGATCAATTAGAACACATATAACGGAAGAAGAAGAAATCAATCACACATGAACACAGAAGAATACTCTGGGGAAAGCCTCAGCTAAAAAACCCAATCTCTATATTATCATACAAGTGGAAATATCTCATGATTACACAAAGCTTTAGCTTAAAAGCTATCCAGCTCTCAGTACAATCCCTCACTGCTACTCATAGACAGAATAGACAACACATATGCCTTTCCTCTGCCCTCCAAGCCTCCTATTTCCTTTTGCAGTTTCTATTGGGTCCTCAAGCTACCACCTGTGTCTAATTACTTCACACACTGCTCACTAACCTCTGAAATAACTGCGCAATGCTCAAGGAATGAATTCCTTCTGCATGCAAGAGATATCCTCATGGGAATATTCCTGCAACTGATAATACATTGTCCCATCCTTCAGTCTCAACTGGGTCTCTGTCTGAACTGACATGCATGAGTTATTTATGAGAGAATATTCAGTTATCTGAAGTACACTAGTTGCATGCATGCATGCATTGACTAACTGAACTCACAATCAGTTCCACAAACTGTTGGAACTAATCTAACTGGACTTAACTCAGCTAACTGAGCTAACTAATTACAACTCAAAGTACAACCCATCCTGATCTCCTTAATTAATGGATAACTTCCTCAATCAAAGGGATAACTGTTGCATGTCTTCACATAGACTTCATGTTTGATTTTCTCCAAATAATTAACTCAAGATGAATTAATTAATTATTTTACAAACAACTCCTAAGATAAAATTCGAATTTTAATTCTCAATTTTAATTTAGGGACTAATTAAAATTGGAATGTATCCCGAAATGCTATCTATAGCAATGCCATTTTTAGCATTTCTTGTTGCTATTTTCAACAAATCTTGGGACAACAAGAGGAAAAGAAAGCGTACACAATCTATTACGTCAGCAAAAATGTGACTCCTATTGAACTGAACTATACAGTAATTGAAAAATAGTTTTTGGCTGTTATTTATCCTATTAATAAGTTTTGGAATTACATTACAGGGTATTCCACTTTCATGCACACTAATCATACAACCATCAGGTATATTATGAATAAACTGATAACACCTAGTCGTATTATGAGATGGTTATTATTAATTCAAGAATTTGATATTACCATTGTATATAAGATAGGGAAATATAATGTAGTTGCAGATTTCCTGTCTAGGATAGACACTAGTGATGAAGGTACACCTGTAGAGGATAGTTTTCCAGATGAACATCTATTTGTAATTTCTACTCACACTCCATGATATGAAAATATTGCTAACTATCTTTCTATGGGAAAAGTACCTCAACACTTGCCATAAAAAAAGCAACGAAAGATTATCCATCATAGTACCCACTATTTGTGGATAGAGGGATACCTCTTTTATACAAAAACTGATCAAAAAATTTGGCACTTCATAGGTGAAGATGACATCTATGATGTCCTGAAAGCTACCCTCATGGACCTTGTGGAGGGCATTTTGTAGATAAGAGGACAAGTCATAAGGTGTTACAGATGGGGTATTGGCCCTTTATTTTTTGTGATGCAAGGAAATATGTTCAAGGGTGGGATAACTTCCAGCGGATGGGACAAGATGGTCAGTCAGATGCGATGTCGTTACAACCTGAACTAGATCTTGAGCCCTTTGAGAAATGGGCTATCGATTTCATTGGGCTATTCAATCCACCTTCACATCTAAAATTCCATATTCTAGTCTACACGGATTATGTGACAAAGTGGGTAGAGGCCAAGGCTATTGCGAAATAAATAGAATAGGTTGTCTCAGACTTCTTCTTCAAAGAAATTTTCACTCGATACAGAGCTCCTAAAGAGATAATTTTAGATGGAGGGGCGCAGTTCACATCACATTTGATAACAGGACTTATGAAGAAGTATGGAATCAAGCACAGGGTTACATCTCCATATCATTCTTAGGTGAATGGTCAAGTCGAGAGTAGAAATAGAGTACTAGAGAATATCCTTACGAAGATTGTAGAAAACCATCACCGAAATTGGGCCGAAAAACTTCCTAAGGCACTTTGGGTGTATAGAAAAATATGGCGGAACACAACAGGATTTTCACCTTACGAGCTTGTCTATGGGAAATCCACTTTGTTTCCAGTGGAATTGAAAATTAAGACGCTTAGGACAACCCTTGAAGTAGGTTTGGATCTTTGAGAAGCCCAAAAACACTGACTGGAATAGTTAAATGAGTTGGATGAAATTCATTTGATAACTGTCCAGAATACTATTGCGATTCAGCAACAACAAACTAAATGGCATGATAAATTCATCAAGAAAAAGGTGTTTCAAAGAGTAG
This sequence comes from Pinus taeda, assembly GCA_000404065.3. Taxonomy (NCBI): domain Eukaryota; kingdom Viridiplantae; phylum Streptophyta; class Pinopsida; order Pinales; family Pinaceae; genus Pinus; species Pinus taeda. The sequence goes on from APFE030764483.1 coordinate 31,016, forward strand.
ATTGGGCATTACTCTATGAATATCGGTCCAAAGATTTTAAAGGAAAACTCTACTCTAGATGGATGGGATTGTATGAAGTTGACAATGTTTGATAACGAGACTGTTAGACTTGTAACAATCGATGAGGCACATACTCCCCTAATCGTAAATGGACATCACCTCAAATTATATCGTTGTCCAGTTTTTAAAGAGTCCTTTATTAACATCTCTCTAATAATTATGTTTTTGAAATTGTTAGTGTAGAGAAGTCTTCCTTTGCACCTCTTGTTTAATTCCATATATATATATATATATATATATATATATATATATATATATATATATATATATATATATATATATATATATATATATATATATATTATATAGATAAAATTAAATGTTGTTACTACTTTATCATTATTTTTCTTGCAGGTACTTCACTGGAGCTTCTACTTCACTGGTGATGTTACTCCTTTGGTGTTGTTACTCCTTCGGTGCTATTACTCTACCAAGGTAAGTCACCAGGTACGTCCCCGATTGACTTCATGGATTTGATTGATATTTCACTTATGACATGACTAGACATGACCGTGGACGATCATACCTTAGTTGGGGGGAGGTATCTTATTTAATGTTAAAGATGTCATATTTAATAGAAATGATGATCCATCATTATCGTTGTTAAACGTTGCACCAACTCATACATTCCATGATCATTATTCTGATCCCCACCATACCTTGCACATTTTTCCATACGCACTGGAACTTGAAATACATATGATTTCATTGAATTATGGTCATCTCCAATGTGTTGTAATATTTGTTGTTATTACCACGATCCACCATCGATTTTCCCCATAATGTTTTCCTAGATTTCCCTATCACCGCATCCTTTTCCACTACAATCCCTGTCATCGAAACTTTACCAGATAACACTCTACTCAATGGTTATGCTACTACTAGGAGTGTTGCTATAGAGAAACTAGCAGAATGGGTGCCCCAGCCGTTAGGCATGAATTGGAGGACACAATGCAGGTCCGGCAGCATCCAGATGTATGGAAGGTTTTTCAAGATGTAGGATGTCACACCTATTTTGAGCAGTTGCACGAAATCGATGAAGCCATTACAACCGAATTTGCATCGAATTTGGACGAGAATTATTCTAGAGTCTGTGGGCTGGACATTCCTATCACTAAAGAAATTATCTTGATTGTCAGTGGATTGCTGCATCCATGGGCCGAGTTCTCGTACTTCATTGTGTGTTACATTACTTGTGAATGCCAATGCTCTACCTTGTTCAAATACCATTTTAAACTTCTTGCATGCCTTCAGTTTTTTCATGTGCATTCTCTGGATATGCCATATTTATCATGGAATACCTTTAGTTAATGGCACAGTCTTCTCATCAGTCGCACCAACCATTGGTGGTCCTCATAAAACACGGGCTTGTCAGGCTAGTGGTGGTGCATGCCCTGTCACAGACTTACGTGGCTTGGCCACAATTCACTGAGTTAGCAGAAGAGGAACTTGCGGCCATGTTGTTGGTAAGAGAGGAAGAAGAATTAGTGGTAGAGGAAGAAGAATTAGTGGCAGAGGAAGAAGCTGTAGATGACGTTGCTACATAAGAACCAGTGTTGACTACTAAATAGTTGGAATAATTGGTGATGAATAGGTTACAACAGAATTTCCAGTAGAGGAAGGGATTGTAGATGATGTTGTTACACAAGAACCAGCATCGATTGCCAACCTGGAAGTAGAAGCAATGGAGGTAGAAGGGAGTGTAGGCGATGCTGATACACAAGAACCAACGTCGATTTCCAACCTAGAAGTAGGAGCAATTGAAGTAGAAGGAAGCGTAGGCACCGTTACACAAGACCCAACGTCGCCTACTAAATTGATGGAAGAATTTCCAGTAGTGGAAGAAACTGTAGGCTAAACTGTTACACAAGAACTAGCATCGCCTGCCAAATTGGTGGAGGAATCAGTGAAAGAAACATGAGCCATAGTTGACATTGATACACAAGAACCAACTTCGATTGTCGATCAAGAAACCAAAATAGAAGAACATGTGGCACAGGAAGAAAAGGAGAAGGAGAGTGAAGAAGAAACAGTAAACAAAGGGGAAGGAGAAATAATTCAAGGACTTGAAGCAGCAGGCTCTGAAAGGATGGAAACTAAGGAGGATATCTCTCGTTCCCTACTTTCCACTTCCCTGCCAGGAGGGGAAAAAAAATTTCCCTCCCCTAGATGCTCAATGAAAGAAAAGATCTCTCCCTTGACATTAAGATTTGTAGGGATAGCTACGGGCACCATCATCAACATTGTCACACAAGAACAATGTCAAATTGTGGACAAATTGGGAAAATTGAAGAACTGGATGTCGACACTATTATACAAGAACCAGTGTCAACCAAAGGGAAAATTTAAGAAATTTTGGCTGATGTTGTTTCCATAGAGCCATTGGAAGAAAATTTTGTTGTCAGTACCAACCCGCAAGGGCTAAAACCAATTTTTGAGTAAATGGAAGAAGATGATCGACAATAGGAGCCAAAGGAAAAGGGTGCTGAAAATGCTACTCCATAAGGGCCTGCATTGGCTTTGGAGTCATTCAGGGAAGATATGGAGGTTCCAAGACTTGCGGAAGAAGATGTTGGGGCTGCCCCCCAAGTTGTGGAGTAGATAGAACAAATAAAGGTGAAACGGGAGCCAGTTTATGAGTTCATTGACATAATATGCCAAGTCCAACATCGGTCGTGAGACCAATGGAGGAGTCATTATCAAAAAAAAATTCATTGAACAATGCACAAAGAGAAGGCCTCCGTCCAGGAAGGGTACCAGTTGCGATTTAAGGAGAATATGCAATTAAAAATGGAAATTATTAAGCTAAGGAAGCAAGTGCTAAATTTACAAAGGCAGGTGAGGAAGCATAAGAGGAATGTCGGCCAGGCTGCTGTAAATCCTGGAGCTAAAACCACTTCAGAAGCCGTGCAGGCTGAATACAGGCCTACAACTTCAACAACCGCATAGACCAAGTCATTTTTGCATGTATTTGAGTCGTGGGAATACTTGTTCACTGCAAAAATTTAGAAATGGCAGGCTACTACATCTCGCCTTCAATGAGGGTTTATCTCTTTGGAAGCCCTCCAGGAAGGAGTGAGAGGAATTCAAGAACAAGATTCAAAAGTGGTAACTGATTATATGACTCATATAAAGAAAGAAAATCAGAAACAAGAGAAACAACAAAAAAATATTGAGGAATTAGAAGAGCAAGTGTAGCTGCTAAAGCTGACAAAGATGAAATGTTTGCTCTGGCGCAGTGGGCGATGACGTGCCCACCTCCTGCTCATAGTTCCTCCATGAAAAATACATGTTATGTTATTTATAGAGCATCCATAAGGATATAAGCCATGAAATCCAAGATTTGATACAGTTTTTGTGGATCCTAAGGGGTCACAATATCTTGAACCAACATTTAATGTGTGAACTCTACATGCACGATCATTTTATGGGGAATGATCAATTGTTCAATCCAGTGCCATATGTGGGGAATATTTAGCTGAGAGCCTTCACCTCCTTCACAACTAATCAAGTTAAATGGAAGAAATCCTTCGACACGTTCGAAGAGAACCAAGCAAACATGCCAATTATAGTTCGAGCGGAGAATTTTGAGGCTATGAATATTTTTAACAAACATCATACCTTCTTGGGAATAGAAGGATGGAAGGGTCAGATGTTGGAAACACAAAAGTGATGTGTGGACATGTGTACAAAGCATAGTTTTACTCGTCAAGAGGTGGCTTAGGCTGATTATCAGAAACGATGGATGTTGTTGTCATAAGAAGTAAGGATATGTGAACCTTTTAGGGCCCCTAATTTTGTTCAGGCTTTGGAAACAATACCATGATATATAACATGTATTCAACATTGTGGGAACCAATAGATGGGTCTTAGATTTTAGTTTCCAATTGTTTGGCTGCCAGCTGAGTAGTACACACCAGCTTATGTGGTACACAAGGATTGGTGGAAGGAAGTCTTTGACATAGATGGATATAAGGTTCTAGGAACAAAAATGGCTTTGAAATATGACCTTGAACAACTCCATGCTGGCCACAGTAGCTCTAACCTAGATCTATGCAGAAGACGAGGTGCATGAGGACATGCAGAAATGCCAGTTGGAGGGAGATGTTGATTTCTAAATTTGCCTACTTTTTACCTGCCTTTTTACCCCTTGCCTGTACTCATTTCATGTCCTTATTCTAAACAACAAATGTATACCTATTGTCAAGTCTTTGTGAATTATTAATCAATGAAGCATATTTGTAGGGGATTATTACCTAAAGTGACTTGCCAACTTAATTTTCCTTGCAGATTTGAAGGAATGATGATCAAGAATATGATTCAGTGTATGATGACTATCGAGTTTGAAACACTATCTTTGGATCTCAACTGCAACGGTGGTTCAACTTATCGACCAATATCTGTTATATCCTAGGAATCGTTATGTATTTGTAGGCAAACAACTGTCGTAATCTTAGGCATTGTCAATTTTCAAATGAAATGTATAAGTAGTGTTGCGGGGCTGGGAAAGCCACCGTTAAGAGATTCACGAGAATTCTAAGCTGTAAAAATATACTTCTGTCATTTTATTTTGATTAATGTAATTTCTGATCTTCTGAGCATTTTATAGTTCTTCATCTTTCCGCAGCCTTGATCAGGGAGTTGGGCCCACACTCCTAACTAGGCGTTGATGGATTAGTTGTGTGCATAGGTTTAGTTCTATTGTGTATTTTCTTATTACATAATGATTTATCAGTTTGTTGTTGTGAGTCTTAACTTGCTGTTACTCTGATTGTTGTTACAATTATTACTTGTTGTTACACATTGTTATGTTTATGATTAAATGTTCAATGTTGGGTAGGGAAACTTTGGCCTGCATATACCTTGCATGATATCCTTGAAATAACCAGTAGAGCCCTGGGTTGACAATTAATGTGGAATTGGGTGAATTGTATGATTCATATATGAACACCAACAACTTCATCAGGCCCAAAGTGCTTCCATTGCACCTTAACCTGCTCGATTACTCGGTTCCAGAGCATGAGCACCTTTTTCTACAATATACATTGAGGCCTCGGCTGGAATTCTTCATATGGTTCCACCTGCAATACATGCCAGTCAATCACATGATGAAAATAGTTAACATACTTCTTAAGCAATGACACATGGAAAACATCACGTACTTTCACTATCGAAGGCAGTGCAAGTCAATATTCTACTAGCCCAATCCTCTCAATAATACTAAAGGGTCCACAAAACTGCGATGCTAGTTTGGCACATGATCCAATCCACAAGGAGATCTTCTTCAGTTTGATGCACAAGTACACATGTTCCGCAACATAGAACTCCTTGAACAAATTGTTCCAAGCTGCATAGCCCTTTTTCCTATCTTGTGATTCTTTCAAATTATTCTTGATCACCTGCATTTCATGTTCCATGTTTGCCAACATGTTTGGTCCAATCAACACTCGATTAACTGGATCACTCCAGCTGAAAGGAGTATTGAAACTCCACCCATACAATGCCTCAAACGGACTCATCCTCAAATATTCCTATTACCCATTGTTGTAAGTGAACTCTTCCAGTAGAAGATACTCCCCACTTTTGGTGTTGGTGCATCACATACAACCTCATTGTGTCCTCCAATATCCCATTGGCCCTCTCTATTTGTCCATTTGTCCGCAGATGATAAGATGTACTTAAGGAAAACTCTATGCACAAACCTGCAAACAACTCCTTCCAAAACTTGGAAGCAAACTTCTCATCCCTGTCTGACACAATCTTCTTTGGAACACCATGCAATCTGACCACATTTTTTATGAGTACCCCTGCTACATCCTAGATGAGAATGTAGACTTCACTAGAATGAAGTGTGCAACATTTGTTGACCTATCCATGACAACCATGATGGAATCATTTTGTATCACCATCCTTGGAAAACCTATGATGAATTGCATGGAAATGACTTCCCATTTCCATTCTGGAATTACAATCCATTGTATCAATCCACGTGGATGTTTACACTCTACCTTCACACGCTGACGATCAAAACACATAGCCACAAACTCTACTACATCCCTCTTTCGGTTCGACCAATAATAAAATATCTTAATTGTAGTTAATGTATTCTGATACCCTGGGTGACCTAAATATGGTTTCACATGAAACTCCCTCAAGATCACCTTCTTGAGCTCGTTGCTATCTGGCCCATATATCTTGTCTCTGAATCTAACGAATCCATCTACTGTAAGATAATAATCCACATCATGTGCACCTGCACACGTACTTGTACCACTACCTGTACCTATACCTGTACCTATATATATACTACCACCTATACTTGTACCAGTACTCTGCTGCAACCTGTGCATAATCTCCATATATTTGACATCCTGCCAACCTACCTAGAAGATCTTATCCTATAAGTTTGTCCCATAGGAGCTCATAGATGCTAAGTGATTTCCCTGTATCCATCTGCTAAGAGAATCTCCCACTATGTTCTCTTTTCCTTTGATTTAATTGATCTCAAAATCGAACTCAATGATCGTAGCCAACCATCGATCCTTCCTACCATTTATATTCAGTTAATCAAATAGATACCACAAACCATTATGATCACTCATCAATGTAAACCTCCTGCCCAGAGGATAGTGTCTCCACATATTCAATGCATGTATAATCGTTGCCAACTCAAGATCATGTGTGGGGTAGTTCTTCTTGTGCTTATTTAGTTTTTGCAACTCATAACATACCACTTGTCCATATTGCATAAGGACTCCACTGAGTCCTTTCTTGCAAGCATCTGCACATACTAAAAACTCTTTGTCCAAATATCCAATGTTTAACGCTGGTGAATGTGTCAACAACTGCTTAAGATGCTCAAAACTAGCCTCACACTCCTCTGTCCATTCAAACTTCTTACCTTTCCTCTACAATGATGTTTTAGAATAAGAATTATGTGAGAAGTTCCTGATGAAGCTCCTATAATAACCTTCCAACCTGTTGTGTTGTACAACAACCCCACCATTTCTTAAATTTTTACACAAAAACTTTAATTAGAAATGGGTCCCTTTTAATAAACTTAGTAAATTAATGATTCAATAAAATCGCTTGCATGGCATTAACCATATAACACATAAAATCCCTTGTCAAAAGGCTCGACACAATAAAACTCCTATCTTAAAAACTTTTGATAAAATGTGAAATATATTTTTAAAAAGGCATCATAAGAAACGCTGATGCGATAAAGCGATCGAAGATCGCATATCGCAATGATAAAAGGATGCACTTAAAAAAGGTCCTCTTTAAAACCTCTGATCCGATAACGTAATCGTAAATGACAATCGGAAGTATCACACAACACATAGCAAGAAGGACTTAAAATTACCCGATTTCGATATTATAAAGAAAGGTGCTCATTTCAAAAAAAACCTCAATAAAATTGGTTCTGAATATAAAGTTTAAAAGTAACAAATCAAACCATTCATTGAACATACCCCTCCTTATTATATTCCTTTATCGCAATCAGACCTTTTGATCTGAAGCGCTAAGACCGACCCACTGAATCTCTCTATTGCAATCTGTGATTTATCGTTGATCGTTGATCGGGGAAATCTAAAGACACGCTTGAAAGGATCATTAAGCATATGGCTGATGCGACGGGTAACTATGACATTTATTTGCTACGATTGGTCAATATGATGGTTATTAATTTTGTTGTTAAGGGTGAATCCTTCAAGGATTTCCCATGTGGTGATTCTTAATTACATTGGGTTTATCATATGTGAATTTCCTTAACTATTTTCATTCTATTTTAGCTTTCAGTAAAAATATTTCTCTGTTACGTTTCCATTCTCTGTGCAGAGCTACTCTAAGCTTACGAATCCAGAAAATATGGGAAAGAAGGTGAAGAAAGCCAAGGCCCCTGTCGTTGTTAAAGAACCAAGCCAACCAGAGCCGAACAAGAAAGGATTGATATCAGATACGACTTGCCTCAGTTTAGGAAAAGCAAGATGGGAGAGCGTCTACAATTTACTAGAAGCAGAAGAACCTGAAGAACTCGAGGAAGAAGCTACTGCAGATTCTACAAGAAAATTAGAAAATACATTAAAAGAATTGGCTTGCTCATTCCTACATAGGATAGCAGTGCAAGCCAAGGTTTTGCCATATAATGACATGGTCAGATGGATTGTTGAAAGTATTGCAACTACAAACAAGACGTTTAGTACAACTGACGGCAAAGTGTTCGGGTCGTTTAGAGCGGAGGATTTTAGACAAGTGTATCATTTAGCCAAGCCAAAGAAGTATTATAATAAAGCATTCTTAGAAGCTTTTGCAAAGGAAGATGACATTGAATCAGATCCTATCCAGTAATGGAGACACTTTCCAAGCAAACACAAGCATGAGTCTTCGGGTATGTACTCTGTAGATTCCTTAGCCTCTCCTTATTGTTATGTTGGCACATTAATATGCAGACTCTAGGGAGTCCATAATTCTGCTAAGTTCTCTATAGATATGGTTCCTTTAATGGAAGCTGCAATTCATGGTTATATTATGGATTGGGCAAACATTCTATCCGACCAAATGGCCACCGAGATACTTGAATATAGAAGAAAGAGGTCTGTGGTTTCCCGGGTGATACCTGCTTTTTACTTCAGTGCCTATATTATGGACACCATCTTTTTTAATTCCGAATACCCCATTCTTGGATGGAAATGGACTCCCCAGGATCCCAATCCCATCCACATCTATCACAAAGAGTTATGGAAGGCCTATTATAAAAACCATTTGTATAGAATTTGTAATGGTTTTATTCTTCCTGTACATTACTCCTTATTCAATAAGCCTACCCCTAGGATATCTGAGGAAGCAGCAATTGACCTAACAGCAGTGGGTAGTTGGTTTGGATAAGAGAAATTCACATATATAAACCTTTTCGGTAGTCTCACTGATCCTCATGTTCTTCCTCTGTTCATCCCCGATAAACTACTGGCCTAGGAATTAGCATATCAGATAACAGTTACAGGAATGTCAAAGATCCTTAGGGATTCCAAGAAACACATGTGGCCTACATTTCCCCTTCGGTGTGGTGCCTTTACCCTACATGATTTTAAACATGCAAAGAAAGAGGCTGAGAAAATCAAGTTGTTAAATCTCGCAACTATTCCAAAAAGATAGTATTACCCTAAAAAGGTTGCCTATAATGTTACTTCTCAGGCTAAAATCGCCAGATTTGTTTATGAAGAGGATAGCTTTAACGACCTATTTTCTTCAGCAGAACTATTTTTCCGGGTCAAAGGATTGGCTAAGAGTAAATTGGGACTAGGAGGATTAGAAAAATTCAATAGGCTCAGGGCCTAGAGATTGGAAACCCTGCCTTTAGATTTATAAGCCGCAATCTCAATAGTTCAAACACAAGGCCATAGTGAACAGAAAATCACTAAGAATGCTCCCGAAATGGAGAAGGTTCCTGAGAAGAAGAAGACACCAGAGCCGAAGCAGAAGCAGGTAACAGTTAGTGAAGCCCTTGATACACACATTAAGTTTGACCCTAAGTTGATCAAGTAATGGGAACAATTCGATTCTATCATCAGTACTCCAGAGAACACCCAAGCGTTCACTACACCAGAGGTGTCTACAGCACAGAAATCAGTAGTCAACACAGTTCCGATTGGAACAAGCATCCCACCCAACTTCCATAAATAAATTGAGATCATCCCTAAACCCCAATGATGAAATTGTTTTGCATGTAGAAGAGATACCACCATTAGATGTCTTCTACAACACTAAGCATAGAGCTATAGTTAAAAGACAAAGGAAAATTAGGAAAATTGATCACTCTCCTCTTTTGACTCCTCATATGGAAATGATGAATGTGGTATGGAGAGAGGAAGTAAATCCCTCCGAAGATTTAATCAAACTTTCTCAGTATGCCAGAGCATATACAATGACAACAATAGATAATATTTTAGAGGTTAATCATTTATTGAAGGAAAAAGATCAGGCAATCACTCAGCTAGAGACATAATCGGTAGAGCGGCAACAAAAAATAGAGCAGCTTGAACATCAGTTGGCGGAACATAGACAACTTAATGAGAAGTTGAATGAGCAGTTAATTAATGAAAAGCAGAGAATTGATGAACAGACCATCCATAAGTAGCAAGAATTATCCCAAGCATTGAGAAAATTACAACTATTGAATGAGCAGATGAATAAATCAAAAGAAGAGCAAATCGCTCAAATGAAGGACCAAATAGAGCAATTCAAAGGATATCCCAAGGTAGAAGAATTCAGAACTGAAGCCCTGGAGATGACTAAGGCTCTATTGTGGCAGTTAGACATTTTGTGTCATAATATCTCATTGGCTCTTCCTTTATGTGATATTACAGCAACTATGATCACTAAGTCAGTAGATGCAAGGCTTGAGTTAGAAAAGGCAGATGAGAGCTTAAATAAGTTTCTATCTTGGCGAGATTCAAATGAAGGAAAAGCTGCCAAACTACCAAAGATACATGAATCACATAAAGAAATTCTATTCTCCGAATGAGAGTCTTAGTTAACGAAAGCTAAGAGAGCAACATCCAGATGTAGATCAACGATAAATAATTTGATTGAATTAATCAATAACAATATTTATTTATGTAATCTAATAACAGAATGTTCTCAAGGAAAACTCCCACAGGTGAAAGCATTAGAAAAACAATGGAAACAGGAGCTAACGCATAGGGAAAAACTAATCAAAGGCATTCACAGCTTAACATGGGAAACACTTTGGTTTTTCCTTATGAAACCACATAGTCAGTGAATGGCAATGAAGTGTCTCACAGATGCGATCAATCATTCCCAAACTTACTGATGCCACATTTGCAGCTTAGTTACACTCTCGTATGAGTCAGCCACTAGAGGTTCAACCAATGCTTTCCATTTGTCAACTCTGATCACAAGAAGATCCGCTGATTCAATGAATCCCTTCAACCGAATGCAACACTGCTATTTCAAGATGATCTCCACATTTTTATGTTTTGGTTATACTAGCGCATAGCATTTTTCTTTCATAGTTTGTTATTTTTGTAGTATTTATAGACCCTTTCATTTTTTTAGAAAGGGTCCTCATTTTTTTTACTAAGACTTAAGTCGGGAGTTGCAGTATTGTGCTTCCGATATATTTATTTTTATAAAAGACTAGACTTGAATTCTGAATTTTGACAAAGAAGGCTTTTTATGAGATATGTACTTTTGCTTCCCATGAAAAGTATTCTCAAATTGGAAGACAAAATTTGAATGTGATTCACATCAGAGGAGATCCAAATGCATACAGTACTACTATCTATGTTTTTGCTTTATGTTTCTGTGTGAATTAAGCATTTATCAATTTTTCTATTATTGATGTGTATATGTTTCTACAACAATTCTTTAATCTTTCACTGTTGAATGTTTCTGGAATTGTCATCTTTCATATATATATGTCAGTGATATATTATGGTTAGTGCGATAATGTTTTAATTATTACTTTGTTCAATTAATTGAACAAAGTAATTGTCATATGAATGCATATTTTTATTTATGAGTAAGTCATCTACATGTTTACTTGTCAATAAAAACAATCAAGAATTGGACTAAGCTAAAGGATTCCCAGGATAGATTAGATACTTTTGTATACTTACACATTTTAGAATAGATCACTTATCATTTCCATCATATATTACAAACCATTCACCCATATATCACTGGGAAATTGGTCCCATTACATCCAGTCGGAGCCACCACACCAAACAGAAAAGGAGCTGCTTTAAGGTCTAGACCAGGTGATTTTCCCTGATGTTGATGCAGCGATTTTAGAGGCATCAACATTTTTGGCGCTAGAAGGAGGGCATGAACTATGAATGGTGAGAAAATCCAAATCCATAGCCCATTCTGAGAGTAAATCTCCCTCCACCTCACCTCTGACTTCTCCCTCGCATTCTCAATATCCAATTTCTAAGCGAGAAGCAGAGAAAACAACAACCACTACTGATCCCCAAAACATCTCAAATAAATCCACTCTTGAACCTCCTAAAATTCAATCTCTGATTCATAAACTTCGAGGATTTTTAATATCACCATATAAATCTAGGTTATCTCAAGGCAGTGTGAGTTCGTAATACATTCCTTCCCATCCTCTTTCCAGACTATAAAGTGAAAAACTTAGATTGAACCTACAAAATTCCCTCTGCCTAAAAGGAAAAGAGCAAGGAAGACACCTGAAGGGTTTGAAAGTGAGACTCTTTCATCATCATCATCCATTTCATCTTCTCCATTGCAAAGTCAACCATCCACTCCGCCACTCCATATTGTTGTTCAACAGAGTACTGGAACTTCAACATCTTCTTCTCAACCACTAGTAACTTCATCTGCGCTTTCCTCTGTTAGTAGCTCAATAATGGCTCAAAGACCATGGAACAATCTAGGGGCAGTTACAATGACTGCACCCTTGATTCCGTTGCCAACTCATCCCAAAAAATGGCTGCCAAATTTTAACCCAGATACGAGCACACTAGCAGAAGAACACATAAACAACTTTATGTTGTCAGTAAATTTAAAAGGAGTAACTGAAGAAGATACAGTTGTTAGGCTTTTCCCATATACCTTCCAAGGAGCAGCTGGGTCTTGGTATTTTTCATTACCATCAGGATCTATTACTAGTTGGAACATTTTTCAAGAACAGTTCTTGACTAAATTCGGAGATGATAGGTCAACAGCGACATTAATCAACGATCTCTCAAATCTCAAAACTAAACCAAGAGAACCAATCAAAGATTTCAACTCACGATATAACAAGGTTTTAAATAAGATGCCTACTACATCTAAACCTAGTGAAGAGGTTTGAAGTGAATGGTACATATCAGCCTTACCTTCAAACATAGCAATCTTTGTTGATAGAGTTGTAAAGCCCACTTTAGCAGAGAATATGAAAGAAGCAATTGTTGTCGAAAACGTATCATTGCCTTAGAAAAGGAAACTGCCCTTGAAGAACGAAAGTCCAAAAAAGTTACTTTTAAAGATGATTAAAAAAAATGGCTAAAGATCCATATGACATGGAAGGTCTGCAAAAGGTTTTAAAGGCTATTTTAAATGAAAAGGTTGAAATTAAAAAACAAGTAGCTGAGGCCTCCACTAAGAAGCCATTTAGAAACTTCAAAAAACCAAAATCAAAACCAGTTAATGCTATATCTAATGTAGAATCAGATCCGGAGAACGATGAAGAGGAAGATACAGTCTTATCATTTGAGGAAATTGAGGAAGAATAGGTTGTAGAATGTCATGGTATGTGGGACTTTATTTTACCCAATTTAGATACTGAAAGTGAACATGAAGCTTTCCCAGTAAGTACCAGGAGTAAAGGATCAACAAAATCTATTCAACCAACTCAAAAGAAGAAAAATGTGAGTCCTGCTACTAAAGATAAAGCTCCCACAAAGAAATCTACACCAGTCCCTACTCAAAATTAGCCATCATCTTCCAATCCACCTACATCATCCAAGACATTAGTAGTTGCTGACTCTATGGATTATAATATCATTGAAGACATGAAGAAGGCTAGAGAAAATATATCTATTTTTGAGCTTAGCAAGCTCAAGCAACAACAAAAATTACTACTCAAAGAATTAAATGAAATACCTTCTTCTCCTCTTCCAAATGTTGTATTGTCCAAGGCAGTTAATGGAACATGTAAGCCACCATCCGATAGAGTAGAAGCTACTGATGTTGTGTTGATCGGAGACAGATCTAATTCTCATACCCCTCCTGTTCTCTTGACCTATGAAATCTACAATAGAAACTTGCATAATTGCTTGATGATTTAGGGGCTTCATTGAATATAATGCCAGCTTCAGTCTGTTCCAAATTGAATATTGAGCCTCAAAAATCTGCAGTGCATATTGTTCAGTTGGATAGAACTAAGGTCCAAGTATTGGGGGAAATCAAGTCAGTTACCATTAGGTTATCAGCTGATCCAAGAGTAGTCCAGAGAATTGATATATTGATTGCTGACATCCCTGAGTTTTATGGTTTAATCCTAAGCAGGGATTGGTCTGAGAAACTCCATGGTTACATTTCTACCAATTGGTCTCAAATGTGGCTTCCTTACAAAGGGAAGCCAAATCAGATCAAGATTGATCAAGAGAAGCATATGACTCATATCGTAATAGAATTTGAGCAAGAAAACCAGCCCATAGCATTCAACAATAACATCCTTGGAAACTACTCATCTGAATCATTCTTTGCTAATTTTAATGCTCAATCATCACCATTCTCAGTTAATAGTTTCACATCTCAAATAGAAAATTTTTCCCATACAGATACATCAAGGCGTGTTAATATTGACGAGGAAATTGTAAATAAAACTGTAGATAAACATGTATTTTGGTATTTATATTTTGATGGGTCAAAATCTAATGACGGTGTAAGAGCATGATTTATTTTAGTTAGTCCTGAAGGAGAAAAAACTATGTTATCATGTAGGCTAAAATTTGAGTGTATAAATAATACTGCTTAATATGAGGTGTTGATTTGAGGAATTTATAAAACAATAGGCCTGAAAGTGAAATATCTTAAAGTATTCGGTGACTCTAAAATTGTTAGTAAACAAGTAAGAAATACTATACATTGCCTTTCTAGTCATCTTAAACATTAACAGTCCTTGGTTTAAGACCTTATATCTCATTTTCTAGCATTTAATATTTCTCCCATTCCTAGATCTCAGAATGCAGCAGTTGATTTACTAGCTAATGTAGCTTCTAAGCTCCTACCATCCGAAGAATACAGCCCTGATAGATTTTTAGTAGAATCAATTTTCAGACCATCGGTTCCAGACAATGTCACTAACTGGTGGGTATTCAATCATGACGATGACATTTTAAATTTCTTAACTTCTGATAAATCCTATAATGACCAAATTATTGATGAGAGTGAACATGATCTTAGGACGAAGCAAAGACTTGAGGAAAATTCTATACCTAAATCAGTAGTCAAGCCTGAAGATCTATATGACATCAATGATAGGTTTAAGCAAGTTACTGATTCAAAACATCAGAGTTCTACTTTGAGATTTTAATTAATAAACCTTGGCAATAAGGCAAAACCACAAAATATTAATCTAGGATTAGGACTTACTTAAGAAGAAAGACTTGCTTTTATAAGACCTTTGAATAAATATAAAAAAAATTTCGCTTGGAATTATGATGACTTAAAAACATATGATACTTCTATCATACAACATACAATTCCAATGATATCTGAAGAGAAACCAGTACAACAAAAACTTAGGAAAATTCATCTGAACCTAGAAAGTCAGATTAAATCAGAGTTAAACAAACTCTTGAAGGCTAAGATGATTTTTCTTGTTAGACATTCGAAGTGGGTTTCTAAATTAGTGCCTGTTAGGAAGAAGAATGGTGACATTAGAATTTGCATTGATTTCAGAAATATTAATAAAGCTAGTTAAAAGGATAACTTCCCACTACCAACAATGGAGCAAACTCTTAATTCAGTAGTTGGTTCTGAATTAATGTCTTTCTTAGATGGTTTTTCTGGATATAACCAAATATTGACACATCTAGATGACAGACTCAAGACTACTTTTAGGACTAAGTGGGGAACATATGCCTACCAAAAAATGCCTTTCGGATTGATTAATGTTGGAGCTACATTCCAGAGAGCAATGGATATATCATTCCAAGGTTTAATTAATAAGTCAGTTGTTGTCTATTTATATGAAATTATTGTCTTCTCCAAGAAAAGGGAAAATCATTTACATGATTTAAAACAACTCTTTGAATGCAGTAAAAGGTATGGGATTTCATTGAATCCTAAGAAATCATTTTTTGCTCTTGACCAAGGTAAACCCTTGTGGTTTATTGTCTCAAAATATGGTATTTATATCGATCCAAAAAGGATCAAGGAGATTTATGAGATTCCACTTCCACATAATAAAAAATTGATGCAATCATTTTTAGGTCAAATAAATTTTGTAAAAACATTTGTCCCTGATTTTTCACAGATTGTTTTACCATTACAAACCATGATCAAGAAAAACTCAGTGGTCAAATGGGGGCATAAAGAAAATGAAGCTTTTGATTCAATCAATAGGCAATCATAAATGCTCCTACATTAAACACTCCCAGTTTTTCAAATCATTTCATTTTATATAATATGGCATTCGATACTTCCTATGCAACTGTGTTGACACAAATCAATGATCAAAACATGGAAGCACCCATATCATTTTTTAGTTCAAACCTTCAAGGTGCTGAGCTTAATTATTACAATGTAGAAAAGAAAGCCTTCATTTTGTTTAAATCCATTAAACATTTTAGGCCCTTCCTCTTAAAGACTCATATAAAAGTATAGTCCCTTTTTCAGTGGTAAGACAATTACTAGTCCAAAGGGAATTGGGAGAAAAAAGGGCAAACTGGGTCACGGTATTACAAGAATATCATTTGGACATTAAACCAGCAAAGATTGTCAAAGGTCAAGGTTTTTGCAGCTTGTTGGCAGGAGCTTCTAATATTCAAGAACATGAAGGTTCTAATAATATTGAAGAAATCAATGAGATAAGTACCATCAATCCTGAATCTCAATATGCAGATTTGATATTTTATTTGAAAAATGGATATGCTCCTTCTAATATTTCCTATAAAAATAAATGTGCCATAAGACTAAAAGCAAAAAACTTCGAGATTATTGATTATGTGTTCTTTAGAAGGAATTATGGTTCGGTTTTTTTAAGATGCCTTGAAAAACAGAGGCACGAAAGGTCTTGCAGGAATTACATGATGGTCCAGCAAGAGGATATTTTGGAGGTGATACAAGAACTCACAAAATTATACATGTTGGTTATTATTGGCCCACCTTGTTTAAATATTCCCATGAATACATAAGGAAATGCATAATGTTTCAGACTGCTAGTGAAAGACAAAGGAAACCAGCCTTTCCTTTGCAACCAGTCAACATCGAACAACCTTTTGAACAATGGGGACTGGATGTCATCAGAGAAATTATTCCACATTCATCCAAACAACACAGATATATCCTTACAACCATGGATTACTTTACAAAGTGGGTAGAAGCAATTCCTTTGAAGGTAGCCAATTCTAAGGCAATTATCAACTTCATAGATCAGTTCATCATTACCAGGTTTGGAGTACCTAATGCTCTCATTTTTGATAATGCATCTTATTTATCTGGAAATACCTTACTTGAATTTGCTATTAAAAGAGGGTTTAAATTGAAATACTTTGCAAACTACTACCCTCAGGGTAATGATTTAACAAAATCAACCAATAAAAATCTTATCAAAATCATTAAGAGAACTGTTAATCATAGTCAAAAGAATTGGCACAAATCTTTAGTATTTGCACTATGGGCAGATCGCATAACTCAGAAGGCCTCAATAGGCACTTCTCCATTCAATTTAGTGTATGGAAAGGAAGTTGTCATACCTGCCAACTTAGCACTCCCATCACTAGCCCTAGTCCAGTTTATTGAAGAAAATCCCTCATCTTCTATTCAATTAAGACATAATCAAATCCTTAAATTAGAAGAAGAATGGGAAAAATCCAGAACTACACATGCAAAGCATCAACTGGTTATTAAGTCCTCCTTTGATACAACTTCCACCGGCCCAAAATTTTTACAGATTGGTGATCTTGTTTTGAAATGGGACAAAGCCCACGAAGATAAAGGTAAACACACTAAATTTCAAAAAATGTGGCTAGGACCATTTCAAATCATCGAGAAGATAGGCCCATCAACATTTATATTGCAAGATCTATCAGGAAAGAGAGATTCTCTTCCTGTTAATGGGTTTATCTTGAAAAAAATATTTACTTAAGGAGGTAACCCCTTCTTATTTGTAAATATTTGCAGTTGTGCTTGTTTGAATTTGCAGTTTTGTTTGTTTGTTAGGAAATAAGGTTGTAAATAGCCTTCTATTTGCCTTTACTGTTTTTGAAACTTGCTTAAAGGAAATAGTGTTAATATTTAGTTTTGATAAATGGAAGCCTTAAAGGAAAGGAAGGAAGTACAAGGGAATTGGATAACAACTAAACTCTGAAAACCCCTTTTATTTTTGTAAGATCTTTTCAAATATAAAATAATACTGTAAATCATTCTAAGTTGTTAAAGCCCGAATGAGGTTATCTATTAAAAAAAGCTAAGGCCTATCCAAACTTAGCATCTTCAACTCTTACATTGTCATCCATATTCTCTTAAGGAGTAACTCATTCACCCCATCCACAAAAATCGTTATTTTTCAAAGTGTAATTCTAAAATATGTTTGATATAAAAGATAAGGGGTCTCATTAAGAGCCTTCTTACCATAACCATAGGGAACTAATTAAACTAACATTACCAATATTGCATATCAAAATAGGGTAATGGCTTATAATTATAATACAAGGGGTGTCATCATGAGCCAGCTTGTTCAGTTCAGTTACAACCAGTGAATGGCACTATCAATAGCTGGCCACCAAACCAAGACAATGGCTTTTTATCTTTTAAAATAAAAATAAAAAGATGGAAAATACTTAAAGAAGATATGTGAAAACATATCTTTTTGGATTTACTCTTAGAAATTATACTCTGAAATGGATGGGACAATGAATGAGGAATGGTTAAAAGGTAACCCTGTCGAGACTATAAACGTTTGCTGGAAGTAGAGGGTTTACCTGTGACAACGGAGTCATTATATAAGATAAGTTGGAGAAATATTCTTGTTTTATCTTTATTTACCAATCAAGGCTTAAATAAACTTAGAATGTTTTTATTTTCAAAGATCAAGAAAAAGATTGCAGAAACATTTTTTCATTATATTCAGAGTTCATGGTTATATAGTTGTCCTTATATCTTCTCTTTACTCGAAGGTTTTCAAATAAAGAAAGTTAGAATATTGCATTACTTTCTCAGAGATAATTGTTTCTTCCAGTGAATCACCAATTGTTGTGCTGTAAAACAACCCCCCCATTTCTTAAATTTTTACACAAAAACTTTAATTAGAAATGGGTCCCTTTTAATAAACTTAGTAAATTAATGATTCTATAAAATCGCTTGCATGGCATTAACTATATAACACATAAAATCCCTTATCAAAATGCCCGACACAATAAAACCCCTATCTTAAAAACTTGTGATAAAATGTGAAATATCTTTTGAAAAGGCATCATAAGAAACGCTCTGATGCAATAAAGCGATCGAAGATCACATATCGCAATGATAAAAGGATGCACTTAAAAAAGGTCCTCTTTAAAACCTCCAATCTGATAATGTAATCGCAATTGGCAATTGGAAGTATCACACAACACATAACGAAAAGGACTTAAAATTCCTCGATTGCGATATTATAAAGAAAGGCGCTCATTTAAAAAAAAAACCTTGTTAAAAGGTATTGGTTCTAAATATAAAGTTTAAAAGTAATCAACCAAACCATTCATTGAACATATCCCGCCTTATTATATTCCTTTATCGTAATCGGACCTTTTGATCTGAAGCACTAAGCCTAACCCATTGAATCTCCCAATTGCGATCCACGATTTATCGTTAATCATTGATCGGGGAAATCTAAAGAAACACTTGAAAGGATCATTAAGCATATGGATGATTGGATGGGTAATTATGAAATTTATTTACTACGATTGGTCGATAGGATGGTTATTAATTTCACAATTAAGGGTGAATCCTTCGAGGATTTTACCCGTTGTGATTCTTAATTACATTGGGTTTATCATATGCGAATTTCCTTAACTATTTTCATTATGTTTTAGCTTTCAACACAAATATTTCTCTGTTACATTTTCCATTCTCTGTGCAACGCTACTCTAACCTTATGAATCTGGAAAAGAGGTGAAAGAAGGTGAATAAAGCCAAGGCCCCTGACATTGTTAAAGAACCAAGCCAACTAGAGCGGAATAAGAAAGGATTGATATCAAATACGACTTGCCTCGGTTTAGGAAAACCAAACTGGGAGAGGGTCTACAATTTACTAGAAATGGAAGAACCTGAAGAACTCGAGGAAGAAGCTACTGCAGATTCTACAAGAAAATCAGAAAATACATTAAAAGAATTGGCTTGCTTAGTCCTACATAGGATATCAATGTGAGCCAAGGTTTTGCCATATAATGACATGGTCATATGGATTGTTGAAAGTATTGCAACTACAGACAAGACATTTAGTACAACTAATGGAAAAGTGTTCGGGTCATTTAGAGTGGAGGATCTCACACAAATGTATCGTTTACCCAAGCCAAAGAAGTATTATAATAAAGCATTCTTAGAAGCTTTTGCAAAGGAAAATGACATTGAATTAGATCCTATCCAGCAATGGAGACACTTCTCGAGCAAACACAAGCACGAGTCTTCAAGTATGTACTCTGTAGATTCCTTAGCCTCTCCTTATTATTATGCCAGCACATTAATATGCAAACTCTAGGGAGTCTATAATTCTACTAAGTTCTCTATAGATATGGTTGCTTTAATGGAAGCTATAGTTCATGGTTATATTATGGATTGGGAAAATGTTCTGTCCGACAAAATGACCACTGAGATACTTGAATATAGAAGAAAGAGGTATGTGGTTTCCCGGGTGATACCTCCTTTTTACTTTAGTGCCTATATTATGGACACCATCTGTTTTAATTCTGAATACCCTGTTCTCGGTTGGAAATGGACTCCCCAAGATCCCAATCCCATTCACATCTATCACAAAGAGTTATGGAAGGCCCATTATAAAAACCATTTGTATAGAATTTGTAATGGTTTTATTCTTCATGTACATTACTCCTTATTCAATAAGCATGCCCTAAGGATTTTTGAGGAAGCAGAAATTGACCTAAAAGCAGTGGGTAGTTGGTTTGGAGAAGAGAAATTCACATATATAAAGCCTTTTGGCAATCTCACTGATCCTCATGTTCTTCCTTTGTATGTCCCCGATAAACTACTGGCCCACGAATTAGCATATCAGATAAAAGTTGCAGGAATGTCAAAGACCCTTAGGGATTCCAAGAAACACATGTGGCCTACATTTCCCCTTCGGTGTGGCGCCTTTACCCTACATGATTTTAAACATGCAGAGAAAGAGGCTAAGAAAATCAAGTTGTTAAATCTCGCAACTATTCCAAAAAGACAGTATGACCCTAAAAAGGTTGCCTATAATGTTACTTCTCGGGCTAAAATCGCCAGATTTGATCATGAAGAGGATAGCTTTGACAACCTGTTTTTTTTAGCAGAATTGTTTTTCCAGGTCAAAGGATTGGCTAAGACTAATTTGGGACAAGGAGGATTAGAAAAATTCAATAGGCTCAGGGCCCAGACATTAGAAACCCCACCTCTAGATTTATTAGCCACAACCTCAATGGTTCAAACACAAGGCCATAGTGAACAGAAAATCACTAAGAATGCTCCTAAAATGGAGAAGGTTCCTGAGAAGAAGAAGACACTAGAACCGGAGCAGAAGCAGGTAACAGTTAGTGAAGCCCTTGATACACACATTAAGGTCGACCCTAAGTTGATCAAGGAATGGGAACAATTCGATTCTATCATCAGTAATCCAGAGAACACCCAAGCGTTCACTATACCAAAGGTGTCTACAGCACAGAAATCAGTAGTCGACACAGTTCCGATTCGAACAAGTGGCCCAACCAACTTCCATAAGGAAATTGAGATCATCTCTAAAAACCCCACTGATGAAATTTTTTGCATGTAGAAGAGATATCGCCATTAGATGTCTTCTACAACCCTAAGCATAGAGTTGTAGTTAAAAGACAAAGGAAAAGGAGGAAAATTGATCACTCTCCTCTTTTGACTCCTCAGATGGAAATGATGAATGTGGTATGGAGAGAGGAAGTAAATCCCTCTGAAGATTTAACCAAACTTTCTGAGTATTCCGGATCATATACAGGGGCAACAATAGATAAGGTTTCATAGGTTAATCATTTATTGAAGGAAAAAGATCAGGCAATCACTCAGCTAGAGACACAATCGGTAGAGCGGCAACAAAAAATAGAGCAACTTGAACAGCAGTTGAATGAGCAGTTAATTAATGAAAAGCAGAGAATTGATGAACATGCCATCCATAAGCAGCAAGAATTATCCCAAGCATTGAGCAAATTACATCTATTGAACGAGCAGATGAATAAATCAAAAGAAGAGCAAATTGCTCAAATGAAGGACTAAATAGAGCAATTCAAAGGATATCCCAAGTTAGAAGAATTCATAACTGAAGCCCTGGATATGACCAAGGCTCTATCGCGACAGTTAGACCATCTGTGTCATAATATCTCATTGGTTGTTCCTTTATGTCATATCACAGCAGCTATGATCGATAAGTCAGTAGATGCAAGGCTTGAGTTAGAAAATTCAAATAAGAGCTTAAATAAGTTTCTATCTTAGAAAGATTCAAATGAAGGAAAAGTTGCCAACCTGCCAAAGATACAGGAATCACATAAAGAAATTTTATTCTACAAATGGGAGTCTCAGTTAATGAAAGCTGAGAGAGCAACGTCCAGATGTAGATTAGTGACAAATAATTTGATTGAATTAATCAATAACAGTCTGTGTTTATGTAATCTAATAACAAAATTCTCTCAAGGAAAACTTCCACAGGCGAAAGCATTAGAACAACAGTGGAAACATGAGCTAACACATAGGGAAAAATGGATTGGAGGCATTCACAGCTTAACATGGGAAACGTTTTGGTTTTTCCTTGTGAAACCACATAGTCAACGAATGGCGATGAAGTGTCTCACAGATGCGATCAATCATATGATCCCCGAACTTGCTGATGCCACATTTGCAGCTCAGTTACATTCTCGTATGAGTCAGCCACCAGAGGTTCAACTAATTCTTGCCATTTGTCAACTCCAATCACAAGAAGATCAGCCGATTCAATGAATCCCTTCAACCGAATATAGCATTGCTATTTCAAGATGATCTCCACATTTTTATGTTTTGGTTATACCAGCGCATAGCATTTTTCTTTCATAGTTTGTTATTTTTGTAGTATTTATAGACCCTTTCATGTTTTTAGAAAGGGGCCTCATTTTTTTGTACTAAGACTTAAATCGGGAGTTGCACTACTATGCTTCCGATATATTTATTTTTATAAAAGACTGGACCTGAATTTTGAATTTTGACAAAGAAAGCTTTTTATGAGATATGCACTTTTGCTTCCTATGAAAAGTATTCTCAAGTTGGAAGACAGAATTTGAATGTGATTCACATCGGAGGAGATCCAAATGCATACGGTACTACTATCTATGTTTTTGCTTTATGTTTCTGTGTGAATTAAACATTTATCAATTTTGCTATTATTGATGTGTATATGTTTCTACAACAATTCTTTAATCTTTCACTATTGAATGTTTATGGAATTGTCATCTTTCATATATATATGTCAATGATATATTATGGTTAGTGCTATAATGTTTTAATTATTAATTTGTTCAATTAATTGAACAAAGTAATTATCATATGAATGCATATTTGTATTTATGAGTAAGTCATCTACATGTTTACTTGTCAATAAAAACAATCAATAATCGCATTAAGATAAAGGATTCCCGGGATAAATTAGATACTTTTGTATATTTTCGCATTTTAGAAAAGATCACTTATCATTCCCGTCATATATTACAAACCATTCACCCATATATCACTAGGAAATTGGTCCCATTACATCTAGTCGGAGCCACCACACCAAATGGAAAAGGAGCTTCTTTAAGGTCTGAACCGGGTGGTTTTCCCTGATGTTGATGCAGCGATTTTAGAGGCATCAACACAACCCCATGAAAGATCTTACCTCATCTACATTCTTAGGAGCTAACCACTCCATGATGGCTCTTATCTTTTATGGATCTACTGCAATGCCCTCTTTGGAGACAACATGTCCCAAGTAGTGTACCTCAATCTGAAAGAAACTGTGACTTGTTGAGCTTAGCATATAACTGACGCTCTCTCAACAACTTCAACACTACTGCTAAATTCTCGACATGCTCTTCTTCATTTTTAGAATATACCAATATATCATTAATGAACACAATAAAAAACTTATCCAAATATGGATGCAACAAACTATTCATCAAGCACATAAATGTAGCTAGAGCATTAGTCAAACCAAGAAAAACTACAACAAACTCATAATGCCCATACCTTGTCCAAAAATATTTATTGTATATGTCTTTCTTTTTGATGTGTAACTGATGATATTCAGATCTCAAATCAATATTTGAGAACACCATTGCTCCCTTCAACTAATCGAACAAGTCATCAATCCTCAGCAACAAATATATGTTCTTGATGGCCACTTTGTTCAACTACCTGTAGTCAATGCACACTCTTAGAGGACCATCTTTCTTCTTTAAAAATAACTACTAGTGCACTCGATGGTGATACACTTGGCCTAATGTATCCCTTGGCCAACATTTCCTTCAATTGTAGCTTCAAACTCTACAAACTTAGGTGTGCTTATCCTGGAAGGTGCTTTTGATGATGGAGCTACCACTAGTACCAACTCAATAGAAATTTCTACCTCCCTGTGAGGTAGAAACTCTATAATGTCATTAGCAAATACATCCCAAAAATTTTGTAGAATTGGGTACCTACTCAAAAAAATTACATCCTCAACTTCCTTGCCTTTGTCACTAGAAATGTGCACTGCAAATAACACACACCCTTTTCTACGACTACGTTTTTCCTGCATAGCTATCACCATCCTAACTGATGTAGCTTTATTCTTTCCTTGCAAGACTCTTGGTTCCCCATTGTCATCCACACACTCAATTTATTTGTCGTAACAATCTACCTTGGTTCTATGAAGGTACAACCAAGCCATCCCCAAAAACATATTATGACCCTAATGGTAATACATTCAAATGTGTTGTGGTAGGCACACCATTCAAATAAAATGCACAAGCCCTTATTGTTACACAAAATTTTGTCACTGTCCCTATACTCCCCATTCCTTGATCTTGAAGGACCTCCACACTGAACCCCACATGCTTTCCCTTCATGAAGAAACCCCCATTGTGTCCCTCTTCATGAGCAGATCAATTCCCTTTTGCACCATTTCCCCTAAAACTTCTGTTTTACCCAGTTTACAAGACCGACGCTAATGACCTTTGTCTCCCCCGTGTCGATGTGAAAAGATTAGAACTATCCCTAGTGCCAACCAGAGTGACTGCGTTGTGTTCCAGTCGCGTCGGTCCTGTTATGTAAAGTTTTTTAAATTAGGAGCTAAAGCTTCCAGCTCTAGAAGCTTCATAACGGAAGTCTGGTAAATGGTTTGGCCGAATGGGGTCTAGGATGTTAGTTTGGGCTCCTTTCCCCTATAATGATGGAACTACCTCAAGGGATAAGACCTTCTCCCATGAGAAGAGGATCCACCTCCCATCCATTCATCCTATATAAACCTCCCTTCTTCCCAAGTACAAGCTAGTGTTAGTGTTGGTGTGCTAGTGCTATTTTGGTTTGGAGTAAACATCAAGATATTCATATTTGTAGCTATCTAGTTGTGTGAGAGAGAAGTGTGATTTGGTTTGGAGTG
The DNA here is from genome assembly GCA_000404065.3 of Pinus taeda. NCBI lineage: Eukaryota > Viridiplantae > Streptophyta > Pinopsida > Pinales > Pinaceae > Pinus > Pinus taeda. The sequence continues at coordinate 56,625 of APFE030764483.1, forward strand.
AAGTCGAAAGGGAAGAGCCTTAAAAATATTGTGGATTGAAGCCATCATGGAAGGCTAGTAGAAGTGTGTGGGAACCTAGTCTCGTTAGAGGAGAACTGCAACATCAAGACAATGGTTGTAATCTCTCTTTGATATTAATATATGCAACTATCGATTGATTTCCTACATGATTTGTCATCTTACATATACATGGCTTAATGTTTCTTGACTTGTTAAGTAGGTTGAATTACATTTTTTCTATTATCATGTTTGTTGTTTGTTGTTGTTTACTTATTTCAAGTGCTTGAAGAAGGAAGTGAGAGATAGTTGGAGTGAGCAAGCAAGGACATCATCAAACAGGATAAGCATACTAAGAGGTAGGCCCTCTTAATTGGTTATAACCTAAGGAAATCTTCCATAGAATGTATCTGTTGTGGCTAGACCCATTATTGGGCTAGAGGAATTTGTTTGTGTCCGCACTTATAATTTAATTCACCACAAATTGGCGACTTTGCTGGGGAATCCCAATGCTTTTGTTTGTCTTGGATTTCATGATTTTGTGAGAAATTTCCTAGTTCCACTTTTTCCCTTTGGTTCTGTTTCTTTTCTCATGCTTGTTGGCCTAAGTTTGAAATTCATAGTAGTAGATATGATCTCTGCTTCAATTTTTATTTTTTATTTTTTCTTGGCTCCCTCGATTAGTTCCCTTAATCCAATGACAATTGCGCCGATCAATGCGAGTTGTTGGGAAAAAGTTGCGTCGACCAGCCTCTGGTGCTTGTTGTCAGTTAGAAATTCATGCCGATGCATGTAAGTGAAGAATAGGGCTTGACCCAAATCTTGGCTGGTGTGTTTTGCTCTTGTGATTTTGACCCTGTATTGACCATTTTCTCCCTGACTAAAAGGTTGTTTTCATTTGGTTTTGTTTGCTTGTTGGCTTATCATCTTTCCGCTTGATTGCTTGAGTCATTGGGTGGTTAGCGACACTAGGGCATATAATTTGTCGTCCATTCAGTTGTTTGTGAACTCAGTAAGTCGAGTTGTAGGTGTACTTACTCGCATTTTGTTTTTTGGTCCTTTTACGACTTTGACCTCTATTACACAAGTTTGAAAAGTTTTCGTTTTCTTGTCTAAATGTTTCTTTTCTTGTTGGTGGTAAGGTTGGTGTTTCATTAGTCTGAGTGAGTTTCTCTTTTCATGTTTTCATCTGCTTGAAGAGCTTATTATCTTGAAAATGTTTTCACTAAAGTATTGTATGCGAAAAGTTTATTTCGTTTTTTCATGAAAAAGTATGAAATTCTAGTTTGTTGCATCAATGTGCTATGATAGCTTGCATCATTAAAAGACTAGGATTGCATTGACATTTGGAAAAGGAAAATAACTCTTTTTCTTTTGAAAGGACTAATAGAGAAGTGCTTGTCAGGAAATTAGGAATTGGAATGCATTTTTCATTAGTTTATTTTTCGAAAAGTAAGGTAGTGAAAGATCATTTCGTTTTCAGTTTCTTGATTTCTTGCATTTGATTGAGTAGTTTCTACCCTCTCTAGTGTAGGAATTCCATCGAATTGAAAGGGTCTTGTCTCATTTAGTTGCATTTAAGGTTTTCTCAGTCACATCACTAAGACCTAAAAAATAAAACATAACTTAAGATAAACTTTAAAATGAATTCAATTAACCTAAGGCACATTTGACATTAACAATCATATCTAGAAGGTCTAGGCTAGAGACGTGTTCCGCTGTCTTTAAACCTAGTAGTTGTCGTTAGCTTCGGCATTAGATAGCACTAGTACAAATTTGTGCTCCCTATACCATTGAGTATATAATGGGAGACCCCTCTAGGCTACAATCCTTTATCCTTAGGAAGTTGAGTCGGTCGCCTTGTGAACGTGATACACTGAACACAACATTCAGGGAGATTATCTGCTCGTACTTCTTAGTTCCCCGAGAGGTATTCTACAGTTCATGGTTGCTTGTTAATCATGTTTACCTAGATTATCTAGAGTATTCATTTGATATTTTTGACTCATTAAACTTAAAATATCATTTGAGCACTTGTCCTTTCGAGCTCGTTTCCAATCAAAAGCGATAGTCATCTTTGTTTCTTTCTTGACTCTTAAAAAATGAAAGAGCACCAGTCTTTTATGCATCTTAATAATTGATTGCCCACGATCCAAAACACCCTGTTAGTATTTTCTGAGACCAAATCATGAGTTTCCCTTAAAATAACATTTTAAAGCCTTGAAGTTAATTTTTCTATCAACTAAGACAAGGTTATTGTGGCTAAACCATATGGTTCACCCAGTTCCTCTTCCTCTCCTCCGTCTGAAATATTGTCTGAGGATCCATTTCCTAATTTACCAAAGTCACTCGAGGACCAAGGTGTCGAACTCGGAATTGTTCTAAGCATTCAACCTTTGCCGTCTCGTCCTCCACCTACTTTCGATATTGGGTCATTGGATGATCTTAGCCTGGAATCTCCGACAACCCCATTCAAACTCCTGAGAACTCGCCGACCATTGACGGTCAGCTTGGAATGGTTATCTACTGTTTGAATCCTCTGTTTGACCCTATTGTGATATCACCGCAGCATCCTTACAGTCCATATGACTAGTTAGGTGTTCCTTTGGATCTATCCCCTCGTACTTCTTCGTCCATTCGTCGTCGTTTGTTTCCAAACATGGAACCCAAAGGCGATGCTCCAGTCACCTCTCTGGATGAATCTAAAGTTTCTACTCCACACACTATTGAGGGGGAAGAGCTACCTTTTCCTTCCAAGGGTTTCCCCTATTCAGGGGGTATTCCCACCAGTTTGTCACCCAACTATGTGTCTTTGGCATAGTTGGTTTCGGGTACACCTAGTGCCTCATCACTTTACCATAACCCTATTTGGGCATCAGGCAGCATGTCTATTGTAGGTCCATTCATTACGAACATGGCTTCCCAACAGGTTGTTACCTAAGTCCTGGTGCAACCCACCATTCTAAATGCCCTTGTATCATCAACCCCAGTTACTCGTCAAGCACAACCGTCAATTTCAAAGAATGTCTCTGTCAGTTTCTCCATCCCTCTAGTCAATGGCAAGACTATGCCACCGCTTGGGGGGAAAAACCTGAATTTTTATATGGTGTCAGGTGCCACCAATGTGAGTAGCTGACAAGCTCACATGCTTGGTATGAACTAGCCTTCCTCTAGTATTATGCATAACCCTGCTGATCCTACTGGATCAAGCAATATCCAGTACCAACAGGTCCAGAATCTCATTGGTCCGTCTGGATCAAGCAATGTTCAGTATCAGTAGCCCTATGGGGCTTAGGTCCAATACCAAAATCCTTACGTTCCATATGGTTCTCATGAAATGGTTAATCAACCTTACACCCTCCAATCTAGGCAGTACATCCAGCCTGGCTATGGCTAGATTCAGTTCAGAAATTTCTCGGGCACTATTCAAGTATCCTTGCAATAGCAAGGACATCCTCTACAACAACAAGGGTAGCCTTTTTTACCGCAATGGCAACCTTTGTTGCAGTAAGGGCTCTCCGCGTAACCGCAAGGGAAAATGATCTCACAGCAAGGTCAACTGCAACAACCGCAGGGTCAACCCTTGCAACAGTTGCATCAAACCACATAACAGCAGATGTAATATGCTTTGTACACCTCTCAACCCATGTCCTTGCAAGGCCAACCTCTCCAACCTCAGGGACAAATTTTGGCAGCCGCAAGGTCAACCCTTGCAACAACAAAACCAGCCAAGGTTGAAACAACCCTTGTATACATATCAACAAGGTCAACCCTTACATGTGTAGGGTCAAGGTCAAGTCCTATAGTAGCAGGCTCAAAATCCTCATGTCCTAGGTCAACAGGTCTAGAATCCTGTCAGCCAAGGGCATCAAGTATAGAATCCCTATGTCCAAGGGAAACAATTGTATCAACCTTATGCCCAAGGACAGCAGGTCCAAAATCCTCTTGTTCAGGGACAACAAGTTCATCACTCGTATGTTCAAGGACAATATAACCAACATCTGTATGTCCAAGGTCAATAGGCTCAACAACCTTTTAACCCTTACGTTACTGATTATCAACCTATGGCTGGACAGTTCCAAGGTATTCAAGGTCAAAATCCTCCCTATGGTCAAGGTAATCTGCAATGGGGGCAGCCTTAGGTGCCATATGGCCAAAATCCCCCACTACGGGGCCAAAATCCTTACCAGCAAGGATGGGCTCCTCTGTACGAACCTGCTTATTGACCTCCCATGCCTTTTAACACCAAATTTCCATTCTTGGCTACACTCGAGTTGCCATACGTATCTCGCCTTATGAATGATCTAATCCTTCATTCACCATACTAGCCTCCGATGTCATCCAAGATACCAAGTGATTATCCAAAGTTCGTCGGGAAAGCTAAAGAAGATCCCCAGACCCATGTGATGACATTTCACCTCTAGTGCTCGTCGAACTCATAAGCTGACAATTCCATTCATCTCTGTCTTTTCCAATGAACCCTCACGTGCGTTCCAGCAAAATGGTACATCCAGCTACCTTGAAGTACTTACCATGACTTTAACTCATTAGCCATGGCTTTCCTCACGCATTTTCAATTTCCGGTTTGCTATGAAACTGGCACCTATTTTATCACATTGCTTAAGAAAGATACTGCAACACACATCTTTGATCAGATCCATGAATGGAGATGTAAACATTGCCTGATCAAATTTGATATTGTTGATCATTTGCTCACTGAATGGTTCACCAAACCATTTATGGCCCCAATTGCTCGCGATATAGCTATGGGTGGATGCATCACTAAAGAGTAAGTCATCACTCATGCCCAGTACTTGGATCTAGTTTACTCTCAATCTGGCACTTTATATGAGTTATTACCTAATGCTCTGTGGCCATCATATGATCTCGCAACACCAAAGTCACAAGTTGTACCTCCCATTGATGGAGTTATTGGTTCAGTATCCCAGACCCTTGCCAAATCTTCTTCCAAATAGAAGTCGATCTCAAAATTTGTTCCTAATAGTTCATCCTAGAATCCACCTGGCCTTGTTAAAACCTCAGAGATCCACGCTATCCAGTCTACCATAGTGGAAAAATCCTTGAAAGGAAAGAAGAAAGGCAAAGGAAAGGGTAAATTCGATGCTCTAAAACAAGGTCCTCCCAAATCATCTACTGGTGAATATTTGCAACAGAAACCTATGTATCCTTGCCTCATTTGTGAGGAAGATCACTACACTAAGGATTGTCCCCAATGATCCAAAGTTAGTCGCCTACTCAAAGAGACCCCAGCTTTCCTCAAAAAGTCGTTTACATCTTAGCAAACCGAAATGGTAGACCAACCCCAATATGCCTCCTCCAGATCTCAAGTGTTCGTGATGAGTATGCCTATTAATGTGGCTACTAGATCTAAAGATTATCAAACTTCTGCTTCAACAACTGGGAAAGAGAAAGAATTTGCACCTTCTTCTTCTACCCCAAGTTCTAGCCCTCTTCATATTGAGCGCCTTAACCCTGATTCCACTATACGACCACCCTCTCTATGTGTGTTGTGGAAATCCTGGTATAACCCCAACGCCCAAGCTGCTAAGCACTACAATATTGTTGAGGATTTGGCTCAGGCATCGTCAGCCATGTCGGCTCTTGAGGTACTCCAAATCTGCCCATCACAACGGAAATCTTTGCTGTCAACTATCGGGGGCATCGATCCCATCGATTCCAATTTGATATGTTTTGATCTAGAGAACCATGTTCCGCGTCTCCCCCATTAGGTTTCCTTTCTCATTCAGGTAATCATCAATATGAAGATCATCCACCAGACTGTCATCGATGAGGGTGCTTCCACCTGAATCATGTCGACTGCATGTTGGAAGGCTATTGGTTCTCCTGCTTTGAACCAATCTTCGAACACTTTGGAAGCTTTCGATGGGCATGATTTGCAACCCTTCGCTATCTTACGTAACCTTGCCATCACCCTAGAAGGCAAGACAGTGCAAGTCAAGGTAGAAATTGTTGACGTCAATATCAATTATAATCTTCTACTCGGGCCAAAGCTGGACCCATGCCATGCATGGCGTGGCCTCCTCTTTATTTCACGTGATTCATTTTCCCCATCAAGGGAAGATTGTCATTATCGACCAGTCGTCTTTCTTCACCTCTTCCTCCTAGAATAGCAATGTTCCGTACGTCAAGCACGCTAGTGCTCCCTATGAGAGTGTGGAGGCAGGTCTTTTCAAAGATTCTACCTTAATGGGAATTTTTCCACTCCCACCTCCTCATGTTGACTCTGTCAACATGATCTCGTTTCAATCTAATCCTTGGGTCATACCTTCACCAGATCTTGTTGATACTTGGGGCATTGATTATATGACATGTAACCCTCATTCAATCGGGGGGCATGGCTATATTATCGTTGATGTGGATTCTTTCACCAAATGGGCTAAAGTGATGCCTACATACTCTGTAGACGGTAAGACGGCGGCTTAATTCCTTTTCAACCATGTTATTTCTAGGATCAGTGTACCTCAAGCCATTGTCATAGACCATGTCTCCCATTTGAGATATTACATGATGACTGAGCTAACATCTGCATTTGGCTTGTGCCATGATGGCTCGACCCCATATTACCCTCAGGCCAACAGCCAAGTTGAAGCCTTGAATAAGGTATTGGTCACAATGCTTCAGCGTACTATTGGGATGCACAAATCAAATTGGTATCTCACACTCTTTTCAGCTCTGTAGGCCTATCGAACCTCAACCAAAGACACAATTGGTTTCACACCATTCCAGCTAATATATGGTCTTGAAGTAACATTCCCGATCAAATGCGAGATTCCTTCACTCAAGTTAGCTATTGAACTCCTCCCCAAAACGTCACCTTAAGAGGAACTCCTCTTATATTTAGAACGACTGGATGAGACTTGTTGTCTTGCCGCCTTGGTCATCAAAGCACAAAATAAACATGTCAAATCCCATTTCGATCAGTTGGTCTCCCCTCGCGCATTCTCTAAGGATGATTTGGTCTTGCTATACGACCAAGCTAACGATAAGCTGGGGGCAAGCAAGTTCGAACCCATGTGGCATGGGCCCTACATTGTGAAACATGTTTTTCATAAAGGAGCCTAAGAGCTTATTGATTATGAAAGAAATCCTCTTAATAATCCCCGAAGCAAGATTTACCTCAAGAATTACTATTCTTAGGTCATCTTACATGGTTACTTATGTACATTATTGTCATTCATTTTTGTGCAGTGTGGTTTTGTGTGGTAGTTTTCAAATAACTTTCCTGTTTACTATGCTTTTCTTGCTTTGTGGATGTCTGCAACTCCCCACATTGGTTTCGGTGATGGTGCTTGTCGCAGTACCCAAAACCTATCAACCGCAACATGGGCTATTTATGACTCTAATGGTGAGTTGATTGACCTTCAAGGTATCTGTCTAGGTCACAAAACTAACAACATTGTTGTATACAACACGGTCATCAAACTATTGTCAAAGGCCATCGCTCTTGACATCTGAGAGTTGGTTGTCAACCTATATTCACAGCTTGTCGTCCTTCAACTCAACGGGAAATATTCTGCCAGAAACCCTAAAATTTTGAGAATGTATCTCCGTATCCATCTATTGGAAAGACATTTTGATTATATTACATATCATCATATTCCTAGATGCTTGAATGCATTGACAGATGCATTAGCAAATTATGTATTAGATAGACATTTACGAAACATGTAAAAAGATAAAACAAACCATTTGTACCATAGTAGACAAGAAAATACAGCATATCATATATATATATATATATATATATATATATATTATATATATATATATATATATATATATATATCGGGTGATAATGCTTAATACATCAGAACCCTAAAAAATAATATGTGTGTCTAAAATAACATTGGCAGCTCGCAGGCCTCAAAAATGTAAGTGGTGGACCTAAGAACTAATCGACATCGTGATCATGGTAGCATGATACAGCTCGTGCAACACGAGTTAGCAATTGGCGGATCCGATCCGAGACTCCCACCATGTGTATATAGTACTAACGAGAAATGTCTCCTACCCGAACATACTCCGGAATACCATGAGCCAACCCCTCAAGGTTCATCACGACCTCCTCCTCGTTGTCTCTCCCCTCCTGATAAGGAGCGATAGCATTAATAGGGCGAGGGACGCGCCTGGATATTTGGGACATCCCAACTAGCAGCTCTGGTCCAACATCTACATTAACAAGAGAAATGTTATAAGCACATATATACCAGAAACAATTAAAAAATACTATGGCTAGTCCTCCATGACAATATTTTTTCATCATAGCCATGAAAAGAATGTAGGTCGGTACAACATGTGCTGACCCACAGTGATCCTGGGCATCAAATGACTCCAGCAGGCCATCTGTGGACCGCGTTGCATAGGAGGATCTACCTCAGTCAGCTAATACTGGAACAGTGGTACCCGTTCCAAGAAAAGGGTCACAAGCACAAATCCGAAGCAAAATTGCTTCAAATTTCCCACCTTAGCTCTGGAAAGCTGACACTTGATGTTGATCTTCATGGCCTCTGCCCAGTTGAAGATCACAGGAGTTGTACAGTTGATAGCATAAAATAACTTCGACTTGCTGGTCTCATGTTCTGCCTGAGACCCCGCCACTATGTTGATGGTCAACAAAAGCACTCTTAGTGTCAAATCTCGAACACTGGAAATCTCAATCTTCCCACTTTTGGATTTCAGGGCCTCAGGGGAGTGTTCATTAAGCAATGAAGATATGCTTGCCCCAGTTGGTCATGACCCATACAAGTTCATTGGTTCCCCTCTGTAGGACAATCCAGTGATGAAGTATATATCTGAAGTTTCCAACTCCAGCTCATGGTCACTAATGACAAATATCTCTCGATTAATGTCCCAAAGACTAATCAGGTACCGAAGCAACTCAGGCTGGGCTCGCATCCCCAGCATGAGAAATAATTTGAGGAGCCCGCAAACCCTCAAAGCTTCCAGGAAATTTGGGTCATTCATTGCTTGGGTGTCAGCATCCTCATGTTCCTGTTCTTTCCAATCCACCATTTTCATAGATTATTTCCTGCAAAAGCCATTAATTTGAGTTAACAATCATGCTTGGCCCATAAAATTTTAGTTTAAACGGTGATTTTTTGAGGAAATAGGGTTTTACACTATTCATGGCATCGATGTGCTTGTTTTAAAAATAGTTGCACTGAATAGCATGACTGGCTTTGTTAATCACCCTAGGCCGGCGCGATTCCATGCCCCGAAGTTACGCCGACTGAGGGTGATATTATTTTCAAAAACCCCCTCAAAAAACTAAAAAAATGATTAAAAATAGAAATAAATGACATGGAAATGGAGCTCAAGGCTTTGGCTTTTACCTAGAACTAGTGGCTCGTTAATTGACCTCCCGGATCTCCTGCAATCTTCTTCGGAAAAATTAGGGCAAAAGTGAGTAAAAAAATTTTCACAGCAAGGTAAAATGGTAAATGGTAAAAATATATTTACTTTTCTCCTTTTTATTCATTTTTCATGAAAATGTGAGGTTCTGTAAATATTTTGACCTATTTTTCCTCTAGAACTGGATAATACACTTTACCTTTTTGTTCAGCGATAGGTGATGGATGTTCGATGATGATGATGAGTCACATTTCAACTCTTTTCTTGACTCGTTAAACTCATATGAAAGGATGGCCGAGTAATTTTCCCTTTTGACTCACAAAAGAAAATAAAATGGGGGTCTGTTTTCAACTCTTTTCTGACCCTTTAAAATCGAAAAGATGACCAAGCCCTTGTCATTTCGAACTCGTTAACGAATGTGAAACATCATGTGCCTAGTATAAGTTTACCCCTTTTTTGGGCTGGGAGGCACTATTTATGAAAAAGGTACTCCTTGACTGAAATGGTCAAGCGGTTCTCTCAAGTATCGTTTTCTATATTTTCGGGCTCAAGAGACACAAATGTACGAAAAGGGACCATGTGGAGTTTTCTTTTCCGTGTCTTTTTCAAACTCTCTAAACATGAAAAAGATACCAAGTTACACCTTTGTCGAACTCGTTAAAATATTAAACGACATCAGATTTGTCATCATGACGAACGCAAGCTTCTCCTTCCTAGGGATTGTTAAACTTACGAAGTCGGATTCATCCGAAGGATGAACTTATAGTGCAATCATATGTCATCCCCTTCAATCTTGCGACTAAAACATAATTTGGGTACCTACCACAAATGATGGGGGAAATTTTGAAAATATATCAGTTGTGTCGGCAGCTTACTCTTGAACATGACACTCTTCGCTTCGTGTCGGGTTGGGATATCCTCCTTTGTATCATTTACCTTCTTGGGTTGGGCTGTTCATTTTTTCCTTCCATTCGATCTCTACCACATCATCATGACCACCGACCCCATGGATCCAAAATCTGCCAAACTTCTAATTGTGTCGTCGATATGTTCAAGGGTTGTCCTTCTGCAGTTACAGTTGCCTTTGATTCTCTGTATCATCCGAAAACATTTGCATCCTTTCGTCTCATGTCATTGATGTGGGAAAAATTATGGCCCTCCTTCGACATGGTCGCTTTTCGTCGACTTCAACTCATTATGCGGGAAGTTGACTAAGAGACTCCCTTCCAGTACCTTAGAGCTTGCATGCCCTAATGGCAAGTTCTTCACACTCGATGACAAGTTCACATCATTGGCTTTCGATCGAGTGATTTCACAGGTGTTCCACTTCAGTTCCTCTATTCACATTCCATGGATTGTGCTGATAGTACCTTGAGGACAATTATCAGTATTGGTGGTTTCTCTCGCGCTTGTTAACAGTTTACATCATTAACTAGTAATTAAGTGACTTTCTAGTATGTTCGACATCGACACATCTATTCACATGTTAGAATATGTACTTTGATCAGGTCATGTTGGAGTGCAAGACCTTAGACTCAGATCACAAAATTCTAGGTTGCAAAGTGATGTGACATGGCTATGTTGATATGCACATCTCTTTCAGATGGATGGTTGCGACCATACCATGAGTTATCATATGTGATCCCCCTCATTATTGGATGGTGATCCAAGATCTTTTGCTTATAGATGTATTAAATAATTACATGCATAAGCTGTAGCTTAAACATAGAAATTTAATGTGCACATGAGAGAAGAGAAGAAATACATAAAGCATGAAAGAAGACAAGAGACTTGATAATGAAGTTCGTTCGATTTGGACTACATCTCCGGGCCCTGCTCGATTAATGGGGAGGCCTTCATTCATTAAGTGGCATGAGAGAGAAGAGTACAATCATCATTTACAAAAAGGAGTCTTATACCTCCATACTGAAAAATGGCCAAAAAATGCAGAAATCTATTAGAGAAACAGATAGAACCATTTCATTTGTGGCATCGATAAATGCTAAAACCATATAAAAAATTTCACAGTCTGACAAACTGAAAATCTGGCCCCCTAGAGAAATTGCTAAGATCATGGTTCCACCCCTCTCTCTGCACTGCTCATGGTTCTGCCACCTGAAAATGAACCTGTCTTGAACTGCATGTGTGCTCCTCTCCCCGGGCGCACTAGTGAACTAAGTTTTAAATATCTCAAGGTGGGCAGACTTTTCCAAAATCCTGTTGGGTGGAGTTGTTAGAGATCCATTTTTAATGGAGGGGGTTAGGCAGTCAAAACCCGCCCCCTCCCATTTTACATAACAAAATTATTTTTTGGGAAGGGAGGTCGATCTGGGCCCGCCTTGGGTGACCCGCCCACCTCACCTGTCCCTTGCCTTATGGTGGCCCATACATATTTAAGTGGGCAGTTGTGTGGTTGGGTCCATGCCCCAAGGGTCATCCCACCGTTACTCCTCTATGCAACAGTAATGGCCCCCACATATCACGGGTTATGTTAAGTGTGGGGAGGAGGGGCCGGGGGTAGTGGCCCGCCCCTCCATTACATATGTGATAAGGATTGGGGTGGCAGGGTTGGTGGCCTGCCACCCATTTTTTTAATAATTATTTGTTTTATTATAACAATATGCCCATTTTGAAAATTTGGAATTTGGACTGAAGGAGCCATTTTAACGAGGCGACAATTTCACCCAAAATCTGGCCGGATTTCGTCCACCGGAAAACTTCCAAATTGTGTCTCCATTAAGCCTGCCCAGTTAGCAAAAGTCAACCAAAATTTTGACTGCCTCTATCTTCCTCATCTAGACTCAGATTGGAGTTTCATTCACACCATTGGAATCAGGGTGACGAGCACTTCGATATGATGTCAAGTTAGTCGACTTTCTGCTGCTTTGAATTTTGAGCCTTTTCCATGCCACTTGCATCTGGAGATACACCTAGATCAATCCTCCCCATTGAGCAGCTTTTGGACCACTAAAAGCTTTAGCAGTCAATTTGAAAGTGAGGGAATTGTTCCACCACTCCCTCATTTTCCAACCATTTTTCCTTGCTAGGGTGCATCCCTTTCAAACCAACTCAAAGGTATTCCACATTTCCCCATTGTGAAGTCCTAGTTCTTCTGTCAAGGATGATATCTTCAAGTAACTCATCGAGGTACGCTGGTGTAAATTCATCAACTATAAGAACTGTGCCCACCTCTTCGGTGTCCATAATCAATGGTGGCTCATACAGCTTTAAGTTTTCCACATTCACTATGGAGTACATTTGCATATATGTTGGCAAATCGAGATGGAAGGCATTGTTTCCAATCTTCTCCAAGATGGTGAATGGACCATACCAGATCGATCACAACTTCTTCTCTTCTCCCTTCATCCTATCCTTACTAATATGGAACCACACTTTGTCGCCCACTTGAAATTGATGGTCGAATCGGTGTTTGTCATGTCGAGCCTTGTACCAAGCTTGATTTTTCTCTAACTACTCCTGTACTGCTTGGTGAATCAACTGGATCTGCTTAATGAACCACTACATTTTGTCCTTGTCATCATGTCCACTAGAGTCATCTTCCCTTCCAAAGACCATATCAAAAGGGTATTTTGGCAAGTAGCCAAAACATGTCTCAAATGGTGAACGATGAGTGCATTGCTCGGTTGTAGGAATGTTGCACATATGGAAGATGCTCATCCCACAACTTAGGATGTTTCCCACAATAGCCTCATAATAAGTGTACCACGGTGCAGTTGACAACCTCTGTCTATCCATCAGTATGTGGATGAAATGTCGTGCTTATTTTCAATTTGGTGTCCATCATCTTCCACAAGCTAGTCCAAAACTCTCCAAGAAAGCGAGAGTCCTGATCTGACACAATTGATGTGGGAAACCCAAAATGGACCCAAACATGTTGAAAGAAAAGATAAGAAATCTACTCTCTAGTGATCTATTTTTTACAAGGCATTAAAATACACATCTTACTAAAACGGTCAACGACGACATACAAATAGTTGTGATTTTTCCTAGACAAAGGAAAACCTCCTACAAAATCCATCAACACACTTTCCCATGGACAACTCGGAATAGGGAGTGGTGTGTAGAGCCTGAGTTTTCTATTAGAGGGCTTTGAAACAGAACACATCACACATCCCTTTACATAATGATTCACAATGTTCTTCATATGAGTCCTAAAACAAAATCTTTGTACATGACACAATTTTTTTCACCACCAAAATGACCAGACATAATGGAGGTGTGGGCCTCCCAGATTACATGTACCCTTTCTCCTATGGGTATGCACAATTTACCAAGGTGATACAACAGTTTCCCTTGCAAGTGAAAGTTTTCCACCTATGAACCATGGGTTGGTTTTGCATAAATCTCCTTAAATTCATCATTGTTAGCATATTGTTTAGCATAACTTTCAAAAGATAACGAAGCATTATGCAAAATAACAGAAGCATAAATAGGAGGGCGAGATAGCATATCGGCCACTTTTTTGCAAGTGCCCTTCTTATACTTTATGACCAGATGAAATTGCTGAAGAAAACCCATCCACCTAAAATGACGATATTGTTGCAACTTGGTTTGTGACTGAAGATACTGCAAGGGTTGATGATCCGTATGGATGATGATCTCCTTGCCAATCAGGTAATGTTTCCACTTTTTCACACTCTGGACCAAGGCATATAACTTCTTTTCATAGGTGGGATAGTTTATCACAACCTGAGAGAACTTCTCGGAATGGTAACATATAGGCTTCTTTCGTTGCATCAGTACAACTCCCATGGCATATCCGTTGGTGTATGTTTCAATCTTGAATGGCTATTGGAGATCTAGTAAGGCCAAGACCAGTGCGGTGCTCATCTTTTCTTTCAATGTTTCAAAGGACTTATGTTGCTTTCCTCCCCATTGAAAGACTAGCTTTACACTTGTCAATGTGTGTAAAGGTGCTGCAATAATGGAGAAATTGGCAATAAATCTCCTCCAATACTGTACTACACCCAAAAAGCTATGAACCTCGGTTACACTAGTAGGCTTAGGCCAATTTACAATTGCTTCAACTTTAGAAGGATCAATTTTTAACTGACCATGACCAACAATATGACCTAGGTAAACCAAAGAGGCTTTCCCAAACTCACACTTTAACAATTTTACATAGAGTTTTTCTTTTTTCAATACATCAAGCACTTTCTTCACATGGCATACATGTTCATTCCAACTTTTACTAAAGAAAAGAATATCATCTAGATATATAAGAATAAATTCATTAATGAAAGGCCTAAAGATATCATTCATGACCCTCACGAAAGTGGTCGGAGTGTTGCAAAGTCTGAATGGAATCACCATCCATTCGAACAAACCCTGTTTGGTCTTGAAGGTGGTTTTCCACACATCCTTCTTTGCAATTCAGACCTGATGATAACCACTACGCAAATCGAGTTTGGTGAAATAAATAGCATTCTTTAACTAATCTAGTAAGCCATCAATGTGGAGAAGAGGGTAATCATTTTTCACCGTGATTTTGTTTAATGCTCGTTAATCCACGCATATCCTCCATGTGTCATCTTTCTTCAGCACTAAGACAATCAGTGAGTGCATGGGAAAGTGCTCGATCTGATGACCCCTTGGTTCAATAGTTCCTGCACCTGCTTTTTTATCTCCTCCATCTTAATGGTCGACATCCTGTACATGCCAGTATTTGGTAAAGGAGCGTCATGTTGCAAATGGATCTCATGTTGGATTTCCCTCTTTGGAGGTAATCCCCTTGGTTCCTGAAACATCTCATCATAGTTAGAAATTAATTCAAATAATTCCTTTTTATGCACATGTTCACAACCCTGTAAAGCATTTGATAATTCTACATCTTTCCCCCTCACAACAATAAGCATGCAACCGTTACTAGAATTCACCAACCTCTTCATTTGTCCTGCACTTACAAGGCTGGCATTGATTTGATTTTGATCCTTACACTATATTCTACCCCATCTTTTGTGATTTGGTATTTGTTTTCATGACAGAAGAATATTTCCTTTCTATCATATAGATATGGAATCCCTAACACCATGCCATAGATATCCAATGGTATCACATCAAGTTTTACCTCATCCACTAACTTAGAAGCAATCACAAATTTAACCTTGCACTACTTAGTTACATTCAATTTTGCTTGATCATGTGTCCATCCAAGTGGTAAGGTTTTGGATGTGGTTTGGTTTCTATGCCTATCTTATTTACCAATGACTCTGAAATTAAGTTTGCTTGGGATCCGGTATCAAATAGAGTTTCCACTTTTGTATGATTTATGATAACTCTAATATGAAATAGCTCAATTCTCTTTCATTCATTAGGAAGAGACTCATCTATTGAAATAGTGCCTTCATGTGATTTAGAATTAACATGAGGTGTAAGAGTACCTTTTGTTCCTACTGTTGTGACCAATGCTTCATCTCCGGAATCAGATCCAAGGACTTGTTGCACAGTTGCCACTGTCTTTTTGCTTGCCTTTCCCTCCATACTTATTTGGTCTCTTTTCTGAGTACAGTTTCCAAAAATGATCATCGTCGTGACCTTCCTTTTTGTAGTGAGTGTAATAAGGCCTTTCTCCTTCATCTTTCTTGTTTGATGCCATCCTCTTCTCCTTTCCTTTTCATTTCACTTTTGGTTTTCCATTTGGAGGTTTGAAAGGTGGTTTTTTGAAATGATCATCTCTTTCATTTTTGGCCCTGTTCTCAAGATGGATGGCCTTTACACTGGCCGAGGCAATAGTAGTTGGTTCAAACAATAATAATGAATGTCTAAGGTAACTATGTAATGATCCAATATACTTAGTTACTACTTCATGTGAGTCAAGTGCAATGCCCAAATTAAGTGCTTGTTTTCTAAATTCCTCTGTAAAGCTTTGAACATCCTGACCTCTGGCTTGCCTTAAGTATTGTCAATCCATTAAGGCTTTTTTCTTATAACCCAAGGGATAAAGTCATTCCTTTAATGCAAAAATGGAACTAGGCCATGAGGAAAGAAGATTGCCCACACTCTTACTGCTTCACAATTTTCTCTCCCACCAAATGAGAGCGGTGCTACTCAGCCGAAGAGAGGCCAGCTAAATCTTTGCTTCGTCCTCTTCGATCTGCTGAATCTCGTAGTAGATTTCAAGGCCTAATCCATTTATTAAGATTTTCTACATTACTTTCACCCTTAAACATGGGAAGATCAAATTTGACATATAATTTAAAGAAAGGTTTCTTATATTCATCCCTTGAATTTCTATAATGATGGTGATGACAGGAAGGAGAACTTTCACTCGTGGAAGGAGAAGGAGGGGGTTCTTCTTCACCATTTCCATGCACTGAACCTTGTTCTTCTACCTTTTTCCCTTCTGCTTTCTCCAGCCTTGAAAGAAATTGACTGACATTTTCTGCCATTGCATAGAAGGTTTTGAGGAAATTGAGCTCCTCTTCATAACGAGCCTCTTCATCTGCCATGTTTCTCCTTTGATGTGCAGACCCCACTTCGAGATCGAAATAATTTAGTTTCCCTTCACCTCTTTGGAGCCTGTTTCTTGTTAACATACAAACATGCAATTCACATCTATAAAGACCTACTCTGATACCACTTGATCCAAGATCTGTTTCTTTTAGATGTATTAAATAATTACATACATAAATTGTAGCTTAAACATAGAAATTTAATGTGCACATGAGAGAAGAGGAGAAACACATAAAGCATGAAAGAAGACAAGAGACTTGATAACGAAGTTCGTCCGATTTGGACTACGTCTCCGAGCCCTACTCAATCAATGGGGAGGCCTTCATTCATTAAGTGGCATGAGAGGGAAGAGTACAATCATCATTTACAAAAAGGAGTCTTATACCTCCATACTGAAAAAATGGCCAAAAAATGCAGAACTCTGTTGGAGAAATGGACAACACCATTGTGTTTTTGGTGTCGATAAATGCTGAAACCATATAAAATTTGTTAAAATCTAACAAAGTGAAAATTTGGCCCCTTGGATAAATTGCTCAGATCATGGTTCCACCCCTCTCTCTGCACTGCTCATGGTTCTGCCACCTGCAAATGAACCTGCCTCGAACTGCATGCTCACTCCTCCCCCCGGGCGCACTGATGAACGCGGACTTTTCCAAAATCCCGTTGGGCGGAGTGGTTAGAGATTAATTTGTTATGGAGGGGGTCAGATGGTCAAACCCCGCCCCCTCCCATTTTTTTTTAACCACATGGTGAATCGGTAACTGCCAGTCCTAATCTATGGGAGACCCAAGATCAATCCTCGTAGCTGCCACTATAACACCAAGAGTACATCCAACTATCTACAAGTCGATATATTAAGATCCTATGATTTTAGAAAAGCGAGACTCTCGTGCCGCCAAGGCGGGGGTGGGGAATCTGCTTCTCGAGCCACCACCATAGCAGGTCAGTGTACTCAATGAGATTTGAACTTCAGTCTCCTGAGCTTCACCCAAGTAGACTTACCGTCAAACCACACATCATTGTACCCCACCCCCTCCCATTTTACATAACAACATTATTTTTTTGGGAAGGGAGATCGGGCTAGGCCCGCCTTGGGTTTCCCACCCACCTCACTTGTCCCTTGCCTTACAGTGGCCCATACGTATTTAAGTGGGTGGTTGTGTGGTTGTGTCCATGCCCCAAGGGCTGGCCCACCTTTACTCCTTTGTGCAATGGTAATGGCCTGCACATATCATGGGTTCTGCTAAGTGTGGAGGGGAGGGGCGGGGGGTAGTGACCCACCCCTCCATTACATATGTGATAAGGATTGGGGTGGCAGGGTTGGTGGCCCGCCACCCCTTTTTTTAATAATTTTTGGTTTTATTATAACAATATTCCCATTTTGAAAATTCAAAATTTGGACCAAAGGAGACATTTTAATGAGGCGACACTTTTGCCCAGAATCTAGCCGGAGTTGACCAGATTGTGTCCGCCAGAAAATTTCCAAATTGTGCCTCCATTAAGCCTACCCAGTTAGCAAAAGTCAACCAAAATTTTGACTACCTCTATCTTCCTCATCCGAACTCAGATTGGAGTTTCGTTCGCACTATTGGAATTAGGATGACAAGCACTTCGATCTAATGTCAATTTAATAGGATTTCTACCACTTTGAATTTTGAGCCTTTTCCATGCCATTGGTGTCTAGAGATCCACCTAGATCAGATGACTACGACCATACCTTGGTTTCATTATGATCCTCTTTAATGGATGGTTGCGCCCATACCTGGATCCCTTTACATGATCATTCTTTGTATGGTTGTGTCCATGCCACTATTCATGTATCATTTGACAAAGTTCTCAGTTATTTATTTGTATCTGTACTTGTTTGTGGGTTTTCCAATGGCAGACTATGTTTCCCCACAGTGATTCATAAAGAATTTCATCCCTCACTCTAGCTCGTCCTTCACGCTTTAGGGGGAATCTGTTACACAACATTTTGTAACTGTCCCTGTACTCCACGTTCCTTGATCCTAGAGGACCTCCACAGTGAACCCCACATGCTTTCCCTTCATGAAGAAAACCCCATTGTGTCCCTCTTCATGAGCAGATCAATTCCCTTTTGCACCATTTCCCCTGAAACTTCTGTTTTTCCCAGTTTACAAGACTAGCGCTAATGACCTTTGTCTCTCCCGTGCCAATGTGTAGATATTAGCACTATCCCTAGTGTCAACCGAAGTGACTGGGTTGTGTTCCAGTCACATCGGTCCTGTTATTGAAATTTTTTTAAATTGGGAGTCGAAGCTTCCAGCTCTAGAAGCTTCGTAACGGAAGTCTCGTAAATTGTTTGGCCGGATGGGGTCGAGGATGTTAGTTTGGGATCCTTTCCCCTATAATTATGGAACTACCTCAAGGGATAAGACCTTCTCCCATGAGAATAGGATCCATTGCCCATCCATTCATCCTATATAAACCTCTCTTCTTCCCTAGCACAAGCTAGTGTTAGTGTTGGTGTGCTAGTGCTATTTTGGTTTGGAGTAAATAACAAGATATTCATAGTTGTAACTATCTTGTTGTGTGAGGGAGAAGTGTGATTTGGTTTGGAGTGAAGCCCAAAGGGAAGAGCCTTAAAACTATTGTGAATTGAGGCCATCATGGAATGCTAGTAGAAGTGTGTGAGAACCTAGTCTTGTCAGAGGAGAACTGCAACATCAAGACAGTGGTTGTAATCTCTCTTTGATATTAATATATGCAACTATTGATTGATTTCCTACATGCTTAATCATCTTACATATTCATGGTTTAATGTTTATTGACTTGTTAAGTAGGTTGAATTACAAATTTTCTATTATCACATTTGTTGTTTGTTGTTCTTTACTTGTTTCAACTGCTTCAAGAAGGAAGCGAGAGATAAATGGAGCAAGCAAGCAAGGACATCATCAAACAGGATAAGCATACTAAGAGGTAGGCCCTCTTAATTGGTTCTAACCTAAGGAAATATTCCATAGAATGTATGTGGCTAGACCCATTATCGGGCTAGAGGAATTTGTTTGTGTCCGCACTTATAATTTTACTTCACCACACTTACCCAATGGTGAACTCACTTCTTTGTACCTGTAGCCAACTGCACTAATCAAGATTCTTCATGCAATTCCTTACTCAAATCACACTTATCCACCAAGTTAGGACTAACATAGCCATAATTAGATCCAAGGTAAATCAAAATAGAAATAACTTGATCACAAATCTTACCGTCCATCTCAATGATAGATGTATGATGGTCTACCTATTTGTTATCCAATGCTACATAGATACGAGGAATGCTCTTACCAACATCCCCAATAGTTTGTTTGTCTTGTGCACTATATATTTGAGGTCTACCATCCTGTTTATGCAGGAAATATCTCTTGCGATGATATTTGCCACAATTCCAACACTTTATAGGCTTCTAGCCTACATCCTTATTCTGCTCCTTAGATCGATGTCCATGTCCTCAATGTGATGCATTGAAATTATTAGATGGTGTCGCATTCTATTTATTACCTATACCTTGGGGTCTTTCTCAATTTTTGTCCCATTTTCCTTTTTTCTTTGCATTACCTTTCCAATCTAGCTTGGTCTCAAATCTGTGTTTTGATTGCTCGTAGAAATGCCTTATCTTTCATATGGTTTCCTCCACTAGTTTAGTCTCATCAAACTCAATCCTATCTTTGAATTCAACCTGTAATCCAGTAATGAACTCTGAATCTTGGCCTTTTCCTTCGTAAGGTAAGGCACATACTTTAGTATTTCCAAGAACCTGCTAGTGCACTCCTCATTTGTCATCGATCCCATCTTTAGCTCATAGAATTCTTTTACCCTGTTATCAAATTACCTCTCCGACAGATACTTCTTCTTGAATTGAAAAACTCACTCCAAGTCAAGTATTCCTCATGAATCCACCTTATATTCTTCACATCTTCCCACCAAATGTCTGCTTTACCTTTAAGATGAAATGTAGCGACTATGGCTTTCATGTTCTATGAATAATCATGTAACCTTAAGAACTTCCTCATGCCAAGAAACCATGCCTCTGAATCATGTGGTTTCTTCATCTCTCCATCAAAATTAGGTGGCTTTGATTTCTTAAACTCATCTGGAAAGTATCCCTTATCACGGATCCTGTAAGGATGATAATGATGATGATCATAGTGCCTATCTGAATCAGAACAAGAATAGTACCTGTGTCTATACCTCCTCCTTTCTGAGGTGTCCAACATTCTTCCATCTCTAACCGTGTCATCTCTATCTAACCTGTGACCATCATGTGATATACTACCATATGCCCCATTAGTTTTGTCCTCCTACTCATAGTTGATATGACGTGGTCCCTGTTGTTGCGATCTTGACAAACTCTAAAGTATCACTACATTTACCTCTACTTGTTTCTCTCGGGCCTGCATGATTTTGTCATTATCTACCTTACAACTCCTTATTTCTTCCTTTAAGCTTCTCAGTGTATCTACCAAAGTGGAATAGTTCCCAACACCATACTTCTCATTTGATTCATAGGGAGAGTCTTTGTAGTCTGCCATCTTGCTATCCATTTGATATTTCTTCCTGCAAGGTATATCACGTCATCTAAACCAAATCACAATAAACCAACGTATCTTAGTATAGCTCGGGGAGGATACCTTTTCTGCAAGATAAAAAATTCAACATGATACATGTATAACATAATCATGACAACATATATAAACATAACACATAAGCATATAACTATGCAACCATCATTCTAGCTAGGGTCCTGTCATCAATGCATGACCTTATTAACAATGCATACCACGACCTCATGCATGACAACAGACACTACATCACTGTACTATACACTTGACCACGTGCAAAAATTAACATACATAAATAATGTGTAAACAACCACACACATTCATAACACATATGATCATGCATAAACGAACAATACTTGTAACCAAGCCTACAAAAAGATACATGCAACCAAGCATACAAGAATGTAACCAAACATACAAGAATGTAACCAAGCATGAAAAATGATACATGTAAGTGACATACAACAACATTTAACCAATAATTCACTCACGACGATGCACTCCACGATGAAAACATCAAATTCCACATGACGACATCAGTACAACCATGACCAACATCATGAAAATGAAACAAGCGCATGGAATGCAAGTATGAGAGATATGTATACAACTAACATGCATGCATGACCAACTCACATCCCATCCAATCCAACAGGTGAACCATGCTCTCATAACACTTCGTAACACCCTCCTTGTACATCTACCCAGGCAACTATTGAAATGTGGCAACAAGAATATTCCAATTTAATTTGTCCTTGAATTAAATTGTGAATTAAAATTGAATTTAGTCTTAACAACTACTTGGAAATAATTAATTAAGTTATTTTGACTTAATTAGTTGGAGAAATTCAAGTTAGAAGTCATGCAAGAGTTATCCCTTAAATTAAGGAGATAAGATTGAGTTATATTTGAGTTGCAATTAGTTAACTCAATTTACTGAGCTAAGTCCAGTTAATTTAGCTCCAAACTATTTGAGGAAATAATAGAGAGTTAACAATCAGTTGATGCATGCATGCACTCAACTAGTGTACTACAGTTAACTGAAGATTCCCTCATCAGAAACTCATGCATGTCTATTATGAGAAAAACCCAGATGAGATTAAAGACAAGGACAGTGTACTATCAATTGCATGTGTTTTCTTATAAAGAAAACTCATGCATGCAGAAGGAATAATTCCTTGAGGATTACGCAGTTCTCACAGGGTGTGAGATTAGGTGATCATCCACTTGGTGAGGTGAGAATCATCCACTAGGAACAATGCAAGGAAATAGGAGCTTGGAGGGTAGAGAGGAAGCCTTGAGAGAAGCCAAGATTGCCTGTGAGCATCTATGAGGATTGTACTGAGAGCTAGATAGTTGTGAGAGCTAAGGCTTTGTATAATCTCTATGTACTTCCACCTTGTATGATAATACAAATAGTGGGGTTTTTAGCTGAGGCTTTCCCCAAAGTATTTTCATGTGTATTGTGCATTGATTCTTCTTCTTCTGGTTATATGTGTTCAGCTCGAACTTTAAGCTTCTGAAAATTAATAGTAGAAGTAAGTTATAGTATTTTTCTTTGGTTATATTGCATTATCAGGTTAACCTACAGTCAGATTTTCTACATAGGTCTCAGAGCGAGATTTGTAGAGAATTTGAGAAATTTCTAAATCAACTAGCCAGCTAGGGTAAACATGCAATGAGAGGCCACTATGATATGATTTGACCTCCTAATTCACGTTAAGGAAGTGGAACCAACAGAAACACACCATACAAACATTCAACATCAACATTAGGACCCTCAAGAACCAATCCAACCTTGATACCAACCATCCTCTAGGTCCCACTGAGATTTTGGACCACTTGACCTATGGAGGCTCTCATGCTATGGGCATGCCAACATCAAGGGGCCTCTAGACGCTCTCATAAGCCTGCAAGCTAGTGCCCATGGAATGTTTTGCACAATGTTTGTTCCAACATCCCTAAGATTTGAGTGACTTTTTTAGGCCTAGAGCCCAGGTCACTACCCAGAATAGAATGAAATCTTCATAACAGTAAGATAATGGGGTAATGACAATGCAAAATCAATTACTTGAATAAGACCTTGATTGGACCCCTACTAGCCATGACAGGAATTTCATCAAACATATCACAAATATGTAATCTACAGGTGTAAATCACAGATCTGAGCATAGGGGTCTCATACTTAGTTAAGAATCGCTAAGAGACATTGATGCCTCAACACATTGATTTCCATTTCATCCATTATGTCATTGATACATAGTTCATTCATTTAAAAGTAAAAACATGATGAGATCCATACATAACTATTGTCACAAAGCAGATATATAACAAACATAATAGCAACAAAATGCTAATGAAATCAAAACCATATAAAGCACATATAAACCAGTATAATACTCATAGAAATATAAGGAGAAATAACCTCTCATTGATGATGCAAAATCCAAACCCGAGATGGGACTTCCACGTTCCACCCAATCATAGAATGGTTGAGCCAAATTTCTCTTCAGTCATTCACCCCTGTTCCATATTCCAAGCATGAATGTTGGATCTCATAGAACAAATCAATCAAAAACCATCCGGGGCTTCTAGAGGCCATCCACCTCAATCCATCAAACAGTGATTCCACCTCATGACCAGACATCACACAACCATCATTAGATTGGTCTCTATCCAAGCCTTCCAGGGCTTCCAGAGAATTTGTTCCAACCAAGGATTCTAGGACTAGTTACTCAACCTACAACTGTCGTCGGGCTTCCAGAGCATTTGTCCAACCAAAGCTCCAGTGTTAGGAAATTTATAAGAGAACATAAATTAATTATGTAGATTTACTAAGAGGAACTAAACACGACAACAATCATAAACACATAAAATCATAAGTTTATTTGGGAAAATGCCAAATCCGAGGAAAAACCCAACCAAATGAGATCTCATTATCCTTGGCCAAAATCCTGGCCTGGCCAAGTGAGCCTTCACCACTCACCTTCCTAGTCTACATTACAATGAAGTCTTTCTGCCTTTCATAGGCTTAATTACATGCAATACCATGGGAAATAATACCATGGGTACACTATACCATGTGCCCAAAACCACTATTGCTTAACCAGGTCAACCTTGACTCAAACCCCAAGTCAATTTTACCTAAAAACCACCCCCTTGAACTTGACTTGGGGTTCCTTGACTAAATCCAACCAAAACTACTAAGTGAGACAACCTCGCTCACTCTAGCCCTTACCCCCCTCAAAGTTTTTACCCGAGGTATTGTTAACTTGACATCCCCCTATCACCTAGGTCTAACCTAGACTTTACTGGTAATTACTCAAGGTACGCATGCCTTACCAGGTCTTACAGCAGTATGCCCATTTACATGCAATAATTAACTCCATTAATTTTATTTTTTGTTTTTGTTGTTGTTGTCTTTGGGTATCCTCTCCTCTCTTAATGATCGTGTTATCCCAACACTCCAAACCATTCACATCGTCCACAGGTTGCATACAACACTTATTGAAAAACATTAATCTGTAAATACCAATCGTAGTGCACAAAATCACCCATCACAACCTTTATATCATATATATTCGCCATAATTCAAAAATGTTCCTCCTTTACGAAGAATCCTCTAATTTCCACTGCTCGATCCACCATATCTAGCACTGCGGCCTTCGATGATCACAGATCACCAACAAAACCCATATCTCCTTAGCTAATTAACTCACAATCGTTGCTTTTCCTTGTGGCCTCTACAACGATCTAGGGTTTTCTACATCCATCAAATTTTGTATGGGAGCGCAGACCTCAACTCTCTTGTTGGCCATGTCTAATACACCCATTTGGATTTCGTTCACTGCAACCATAATTCTCCTCTATTCCCTTGACCAACAAATCACTCTGTCCAATAATCATCGGGCGCCATGCTCTATTCACGACACAAAGAGATGGCTCATTCTTCTCTCTTTCTACATAAGCCATTTTTGATCATCAAACTTGTGCCAAAGTGCCTCACGTTTCCTTCCTTATCATCATCCAACCATCCATCAACCATGGTTGGATAAGCTTTGGATTACATGTTCCTAAGGGTAGAGACTGAAGCTCAATTCCCTCACACATATTTGTATAGCTGGATGAATCCACTAGCCCACATCACCTCCTACGCAAGCTACACATATTTCTTCTTTGTTGGAACTATTGACTCGTTGTCTAAGGTCATGTTGTTGTCTAACCTGGTTGTGGCGGATATATTTTTTGACCCAATTCTTTTGCCTTCCGTCTGAGGACCCCAATGGAATCGTCACTTCATGCCGGTACTCACTTCCGCAGAACAAGCGCCCTGCGTTTTCGCTTGGCTCGAACCCTCCGCCCGATATTCCACCTTGATCATTGCAGTCATCAATAAAACCAGACATAAAATCCCATTGTTGCTAAGAATGACAACTTGCACTATAGTGTCATATGCCATGACTTCTCTTTATTTCTACGAAACACCAATGATCTGATCCGAAGGTTTTGCAAATCACACTCCCTTCTTCTTTGTGCATGAAATAAATATTTCTCAGGCTATCGATATAGAGCTTATTAGTTCATGATCAGACTACCATGCTAGAGCTTGAGTGCAGGTCCCAACCACGTCCACGTACCACCAATTTTCTTATACCATCATCACTAATCTAAATCTACTTTTGCACGGTTGCATGGATTCCTATGCCTACCTCTCTCACTATTGTACATCGTTCACAACTTCAAACCTGCCACTCATTTTCTTCCACCAGCTCTTCGACCAACCTCGCTTACTACTATGATACTTTTACAATCCACGTAAAAGGATCCAGTAAATCCCTTCTTGATCATAGATCGATATCAAATGATCCTAGATCTGTATCGATATAGAAGATCTTTCGAGATTTATTCATTAGACCGTAAACCTTTGGTGACAAAAGCGTCGCTCTGAAGCTAACTCTTGACTCTGATTCCACTTGTTAGGAAATTTACAAGTGAACATAAATTGATTATGTAGATTTACTGAGAGGAGCTAAACACGACAACAATCATAAACACATAAACACACAATTTTATCTGGCAAAACCCCAAATCCAGGGAAAAAACCAACCCAATGAGATCTCATTATCCTTGGCCAAAATCCTAGCCAAGATGGCCAAGTGAGCCTTCAACGCTCACCTCCCTAGCCTACATTACAATGAAGTCTTCCCTCCTTTTATAGGCTTCATTACATGCAATACCATGGGTACACTATACCATGTGCCCAAAACCACTATCGTTTAACCAGGTCAACCTTGACTCAAACCCCAAGTCAATTTTACCTAACATCCAGGAATAGAAACTCAACCCACCAAGGACTTCTAGAGCATTTGTCCAACCATGGATTCCAGGACTAGTAACTCAACCCAAGATGTTATGAGGCTTCTAGAGTGTTTGTTTAACCAAGTATTCCAGGAACTAATAACTCAACCCAAGCTAAGGAAACATGAGAACCAACCAACACAAAACAAGGAAATAAACCCACAATATTCATGGCTATCCAGGAAATGGCAAGGTTAGGGAATCCACTATCAATCCAAGCAATCCTACATGTCAGTCATAGATCATGACCAATAATCCACATGCATATGCCATGCATGCCAAAACTAGTGAGGAAAACATACATGCAACTCGGTACCTGCAAGCCAAATCTATTGTAGCTACTGATCCTGATGTCCTCTTGTACTTTCCTACTCTTCCTTTTCCTTCTTGCTCTAAAATCCCAAGTATGCCACACACTCCAAGAGTGCTCCAAGAAAATTTGAAGTATCCAAGAGTATGAGAGAGAGAGAGAATAATGAGAGAGATCCAAAACTGAACTAACCAAAGGTCACCAACTAATCCTTAGAAGCCTTTTCATGAATGAGGCTTCTATTTCCTTCATTTTCCATTATTTTCCTCCTCACATGCAACCTGTGACCTTTCACCTCCCTTTTTCTCCTAATTTCCATTATTTTCATAAATAAATGTGCCAAAAATTCCATTTGCCTTTCCAAAGCCTTAGCCATTTCCTTTGCCAATTTCCTTGACCATTAATCAATCACAAGTGATCCCCATCAATAGGATTTTTCCCAACATTCATATTGGAATAAGTTTCCCATCAACCGTGGTTATTATTTTTCCTTTATTAACTTTTATTACATGGAATTTTCACCAGGGTTGTTACAATTTTAGGTTTGTTGAGGACATCTAGACAAAATGATTCCATCATGGTTGCAGTGGACATGTTGACAAAGGTAGTACACTTCATTCCAGTGAAGTCTACCTATTCAGTTAGTGATGTAGCACAGGTATTCATCAAAGGTGTAGTGAGGTTGCATGGTCTTCCAAGGAATATTGTGTCAAATAGGGATGCTAAGTTCACTTCTAGATTATGGAAGGATTTATTTGTAGGTTTGGGAAAAAAATTGGCCTTCAACACAACTTATCATCCACAGACAGATGGACAAATATACAGGGTCAACATGATATTGGAGGACATGTTGAGGATGTATGTGATGCATTATAAGAGGAGATGTAAGGAGTAACTTCCATTGGTTGAGTTTTCTTACAACAATGGGTATTAGGAGTCATTGAGGATGAGTTCATTCAAGGCACTATATGGGCGTAGTTTCAATACTCCCATCAACTGGAGTGATCCAGTGAATAGGGTGTTGATAGAACTGGACATGTTGGAAGAGATGGAACATGAAATATAGGTAATTAAGAAGAATTTGAAGGCAGCACATGACATACATAAAATTTATGCATATCAGAACAAGATGTTTAAGGAGTTTCAGGTTGGGGAAAAAGTGTACTTACACATCAATCCCAAGAAGAGATCCTTAAGGATTGGATCATGTGCCAAGCTGGCACCTTAGTTTTGTGGGTCTTTCAAGATTCTTGAAAGGATTGGACTAGTAGCCCATCGACTTGCACTGCCCATGATAGTGAAATTCCATGATGTTTTCCATGTGTCATTGCTTAAGAAGTTTGTTAAAGATGTTGATCATGTGATTGATTGGTCTGTATTGCAGGTGGAGCCAAATGGATAATTCCAGTCAAAAACTTAGTGTATTTTGTAGAGAAAGATGCTCAAGCTATGGAACTGAGAAATCAAGTAGGTTAGAGTGCAGTGGAAGCACTTTGGCCATGATGAATATATATGGGAGATGGCTGATCACATGTGGGCTATGTATCCTTCTCTATTCACTAGTTGAGCAGATGTTTCTTTTGGCATATGTTTTGGTGTGGCATTTCGGCATATGTATATATTTATATGGATGTAATATTGTCATGAGTTGTGTTATAAAGCTCCAATAATGATCCAGATTTAAACGAGAACACAACAAATTACAGAGATAACCATAAACATAAAGATGCAACGGAAATAATACTTCATTTCATTAATGTAAAATACTGAAATATGCTTACAAATAAAAATGGAAACAAATCAGCTAGGGTGATGGTAGCTTATCTCTGAGAAGATATGTGACAGCTGCATGCCTCTAAATTGCCTTACAATGAGGCTCAAGGGCCTTTTTATTATTGAAAAATAAGAGCAAACCCTAAACAACCAAAACCCTAACTTGAGTAGATGTAACACCAAGAGTTTATGG
This sequence comes from Pinus taeda, assembly GCA_000404065.3. Taxonomy (NCBI): domain Eukaryota; kingdom Viridiplantae; phylum Streptophyta; class Pinopsida; order Pinales; family Pinaceae; genus Pinus; species Pinus taeda. Next base: position 85,702 of record APFE030764483.1, read on the forward strand.
GCCCCGTTGGGGTGAGTTGGACAGCCAACTTCCCAGGGTCGTGACTTGGTCATATTATTTCCATTTGACATGCATGATAGCTCGTTGGAAACATCTCTCCAAGTATTACGATGGAAAATATGATTTAGGCAAAAAATCGATGGCAGTAGATTTCCAAAAAGCGTCATTTAGGGCCTCAAAAAAACTCCGGAAGTTTAGGACCCGAAAAAACTAAAATAGTAAATTGTGCTACAATTAAGGAAACTGAAAAAACTAAAAGAATAAATGGTGTTGGTCCACGTGGAATTGGTGAGTGGCCACCAATATCCACCTAGATCATTCCTCACCCCTTAGGAAGCAATGGTCCACATTGCATTTAGTTCCTCCATGAGGTGAGGAAACTTCTACTGAACTTGGTCCCTGGTGAGCCACTTGCCCTGGTGGAGTTGGCCTACTTTGACAACTCGATACAGTTGGATATTCTGTTGGTGAGTGTGCTTGATCTATGTGTCCATGATTTGATCAGTTGCAACTTATTCCATGCAATCTGGATTTAACTCTTTGGGTGTGAGTTATTCTACAATGTTGGATGTGCCTAGTAATGGTGGAAAGTATAGCCGAAGGCGATCCACATTGAACACTAGGTGCAGGCCAAGGAATGGGGGAATGTTGAGCTCAAATGCATTGTCTCCCATAACCTTGGTAATGGTGTAAGGACCATATCAGAGTGATTTGAGTTTCCGATAGGCTCTGGTAAGGCGTTCCTTTTGCAAATGCAACCAGACTTTGTGACCCACCTGAAACTTGTGTGGCACCCGATGTTGATCATGTCACTACTTGTACTTGGCATTTGATTTATCTAGAATGTCATGGACCTGCTGGAAAAAATGTTGGATGCGCTCAATGAATCTGTTTTCCTTATCTATTTTACACTGGACATGAGTCGAATCTGTGTGAGTAGCTACAAATGGCATGGCCACATTAATGGGACATAGTGGCTGGAATCCCAAGCCCACCTGAAAAGGGTTGTGGCCAGTCGAGTTGTGGAGAGCCCGGTTGTAGCTTTTATGAACATACAGGAGGCTCTCATCCCATGTGCACGGATGCTTTGAGTTGTACATGCACCGAATGTGTACGATCATCCTATTGACAACCTCTATCTGGCCATCAGTTTGAGGATGGAAGGTTGTGGACTTAGAGAGTTCGGTGTCCAACATCAACCAGAGACTGGACCAAAATTGATCTGATAGTCACCCTATGAGTGATCTCAGTTAAGAATTACTAATTGAAGGTATTATAGACTCATGTGTTGGTGTGTGCCTATGTTATTTAGGCAACGGATCGATCAGATTGCAAATACACAGACACTTGAAATGGAAAACAACATAGAAGTACAGTAAGCAAATACAAGAACAGAAGAAATTAATAAGGAATTCACCCTATCCTCCAAGGCTACATCTCCGGTCCAGCTTTCAGTGTTGGCCTTCTTTTATTATGTCTTGAAATAGAGAATTACAATGAAGGAGCTCAATATGAGTCTCCTGAAACAGATTGGCTTGGTAGGGTGGTTCTTGGATTCCCCAAGCCACTGGAATACACAGACTCTCGACCTTACCAACTTTTTGATCTCTTGGGTCTACAATGGAAGGAACCCAATGTGGTGCTCAGTCCTGACAAATCCCCTTCAAGGATGGCTCGAGTTTCTCAAGCCCTCTGGTACTTGATGCTGCCTTTGGTCAACTCGGCCCTCTGTATTCTTTCTGCTTTTTGCTTCACTGGTTCTTCTCTTCTCTATCTTCTGTCTTCAGTGTTCCTCTCCCGAATGTCCTTTATGTTCTTTGTTCATGGCTTTAAATCCATTCAGACTCATGGCTACTCGATTCCTCTTACCCTCCGTCGATTCGCCTGCTACAGCTTCGCTTGGAGTTCCCCATTTTGGCGTCATCATCAGGCTCACAGGGAGTGGCCACTTGTCCTCCTACAAACTGTGCCAACCTGCTTCATCGATTCAATTCTTCAGTTATGTCGTGGAATGAGTCTTCTGCCACCTTTGTAGTCAAAGCGTACCTTAGATTCTTCTAAATTGCGTCTTATTCCCTCATTAAATCTAGTCTTACTGTCAAGCGCGATATCAACTGTCAAATCTGGATCCCCCAAATCCAACACCATTTGCTCATTTCATGCGGTGGACTTGCTCGTCCGTTAGCGCGCAATGAGCAGTGGTTTTCTCTCTCCTCCACTTGCCATGCGTTGGGTGCTGAGTGGAATCGCTCTACTTCCACCAAAATTGCTTACCACCCATGGATGCCTTGAATCAATACCACCGGTTTTGGAGCGGGTCCCACCTTTAGCTCTTAGCCTTTTGCCCCATGGTTTTCCCGACTCCCACACGATCAGGTGCTCGGGGTCTCTCCTTCTTGAGGGTTTTTTCCCAGCGATGCGCGATTAGTGCTAAGCATCAAAAACTCCCACCGTTTTCCGATCTGAGCTTCCCAGAGGCTAGTTTCACCTCTTGCACAGTCTCCATGGGCCTCAGTTAGCGCGCTTTGACTGAGGTCCTTGTCATTCCACACAAGCTGCTAACTGCCACTATTTTAGAGGTGTTTTTGATCACTGCTCTCAATCCTTTGAAGTCTGTCCTGACCTGGTACAGCCATGGTTCTTCTGATTAGTCTTTATGGATCCAATTTAGATCATGGCCTTCCCACTGAAAAGTTGTTGGACCACCAAAAGTTGGTTTTTTTTTCAAGCTTCGAATATGTGAGGGTACTGCTATCTCACTTGTCCAATCTCAATCCATTTTGCACTATTCGGCTTCAAACCTTTGAGTCCAATTCTGAGGTACTCAACATCTCCTCTACACATCGTCCTCACCTTCCGGTCCAGCACTGTGTCTTCCTGCAATTCATTAAAATATTCAAGTAGCAAGTCATCAATGGAAGGCAATTGAATTTGCTCTTCAGGATCCTCAATTATTGAAGGTTCAAACAATCTCAAACAATATGCATTTACGACTGAGTAGATGTGCATGTAAGCTGGTAGATCAAGGCGAAAATCATTTTCACCAATCTTCTCAAGTATCTTGAAGGGTCCATACCTGATAGGTTTTAGCTTCTTACCTTCACCTTGCATCATGTCCTTACATAGAAGACACAGGATTGATATCAGAGTTCGTCCAGGAGGGACTACGTCTCCGGGCCCTGCTTGAATTAGTGGGGAGGCCCTGTTTTCATTAGATGGCAAAATAATGAAAGTACATCAAAATTCAAAATGATGACCTTATACCTCCAAAATTGAAGAAGCCTGAAAATTGCGGATCTCTAATGGAGAAATGGACAGCATTATTGAGTTCGTGGCATCGAGAAATGCTGAAACCATATAAAATTTGTTGAAAACTAACAAAGTGAAAATCTGCCCCCCTAGAGAAATTGCTCAGATCATGGTTATGGCCCCCTCTCTACACTACTCATGGTTCCACCTACATAGAAATGTGTGCCCTCTCATGGCCTCCTTCTCGGCGCACTGTGAAAAAAGGCTAATATACCTCTTTGGTGAGCAAATTACCTAACAAGGTGGTTGGGCGCATTAGTTAAAATTAAAAATAGTTGAGGAGGGGTCGAGGGATCAAATCCCACCCCTCCTTATTTTTACCACATAATTGTTGCATGTTACTTTTGGGAGGCAGGTTCGCTGGTCTTAGTGGCCCGCTCCCCCCATATTCCATTGGCACCCGTAGTACTTAGGTGAGGTGGAGGGGCGACGAGGTTGAAAGCTCGCGCCCCCACCATATTTAATATGTTATGGTTATGTGGGCTCCGAGGGTGGCGGGGTCATGGCCACCCACCCAATTTTGACTTTTGGTTATGGTTTCGGGGGCGGCGGGGTCATGGCCACCTACCCCTTTTTTAAATTCATTTTGTTTTGGTGGTTTCGGGGGTGGTGGGTTCATGGTCGCCTGCCCCGTATATATATATATATACACACACACACACACACACACACACACACACACACACACACACACACACACACACATATATATATATATATATATATATATATATATATATATATATTATATATGTATATATGTATATATATATATATATATAATACATACATAATACATATATACATATACATATCTATATATATATTATATATATAAATATATATATATCTATATATATATCTATATATATCTATATATATATATATATATATATATATATATATATATATATATATATATATATATAGATATATATATATATATATATTGTTAAATAAATAACCACCACTCCTTTGGAATTTTCGAGAACCTTAGGTGGTAGAAGACAAATTAACAAACCCATAATTTCTCTTGGGAAACTGGCTGAATTCCAGTGCCGGATGCTTGCCAAATTGTGCCCTCCTTAAGCCTGCCACATGGGTAATTCAACCCATAATTTTGACTAATTCTATCTTCTTCATACGAATTGGAATTGGAGTGTCATTCACACCATTGGAATCAGGGTGACAAGCACTTCAATCCGATGTCAAGTTAATCAATTTTCTGCCACTTTGAATTTTGAGCCTTTTTCATGCCCGTGGTGTCTTGAGATCCACCTAGATCACTTTATTTCAAACTTTATGGGAAATAAAGGATTTTTACCATACACTAATTTGTATGGTGAGAATCTCGTAGTGTTCCTCCATGTAGTCCTGAATGCCCACAGTGCCTCTGGAAGTTTATCAGCCCAGCTCCTCTGGTGGTTGGCCACAATCTTGGTAAGAATTCCCTCAATAACCTTATTGGTGCTTTCCACTTGGCCATTTTCCTGTGGATGATAAGATGAAGTGATCCTATGATATATTTTCTATTTATCAACTAGCTTATGGATCAAATGAGATGTGAATTGTGGTCCTTCGCCTGTCAGTATTTTCCAAGGTATAACAAAGCGAATAAAAATGTCTTCAAACAAAAACTCTGAAACAGCTTGTTCTGTGGATCCAGTTAGTGCCTTTGCTTCAACCCACTTTGTGACATAATCTGTGTAGACCATGATGTAGGAATTTTGCTGAGATGAAGGATTAATTAGCCCTACAAAGTCCACGACCCACTTCTCAAATGGATCTAAAACTATCTGAGGGTGTAATGACATCTCATCTGACTAAATCGGTTGACCCATTCTCTGAAAACTGTCACATCCCTTAACAAAATTCTTTGTGTCCTGAAATATATTGGCCCAATAGTACCCTATTGAAAGCACCTTATACCTTGTCCTTTTATCTGCAAAGTGCCCCTCACAAGGTTCTTCAAGGCAAGCTTTAAGGATATCAAAGATCTTGTCCTCCCTCACACAACACCTGATTTGATGATTCGACCCAGTGTGATAGAGATTTCCTTTGATCTAAGAATATCTTGCACTTTACTGAACAACTCTTTTCTTTTATTTGGAGGATAGGTGTTGTGGGAATCTTCCTGCAGCAAGATAATTAGCTCTGTCTACATACCACAGTGTGTGAGTTGAAATAGAAAAGAGATATCCATTGGGAAAAAAATCTTTGACAGACATGCATTCATTATCAATAGTCAACCTAGAAAGAAAAGCAACCACTACATTATCTTTCCCAGGTTTATCTAGGATTGTTATATCAAATTCCCATAACAACAATAGCCAATGTGTAACCATACCATTAGTGATTGGTTTATTCATTAAAAAATGAATGGCAGAGTGGCCAATAAACACAAAAACTTGATATCTTGTAATGTGGTGTCGAAATTTGTTGATGGAATGCACTACTGCAAGAAATTCTTCTTTTTTTTCACCGTGTAGTTCAGTTCATCTAGAGTCAAATTCTTTCTTATGTAGTAGATAACATATGGTTTTATGTCCTCTAGCTGACCCAAGACAACTCCCATAGCAATATCAGATGCATCTGTGGCTATATGAAACAGAAGAATCCAATTTGGTCCTCGCAAGATAGGGGCTGATGATACACATTTTTTTAATTTTGTAAAGGCCTTCTCACATTTCCCTATCCAAACAAATTCCATATCTTTAATAAGTAGAGAAAATAAAGGGGATGCAATTCTTGAATTTTTTTCTATCAACCTTCTATAATACCCTGCATGTCCCAAAAAACTAGATACCTCTTTTTGAGTTTTGGGAAATGGAATTTTAAAAATCACCTCTATCTTAGTAGGGTCCACTTTAATTCCATAAACAGAGATCAAATGTCCTAACACAATTCCTTCATTCATCATCATGTGACATTTTCAATACTTAAAGAAAATTTTGTTTGTACACATCGTTCTAGTACCTTTTCAAGATTAAGAAATGATGTTTCAAAGGCATCACCATAAGGTGTAAAGTCATTCATCAATACTTATAAACAACCATTTAACAGATCTGAGAATATCCCCAATATTTCCCTTTGGTAATTTGATGAATTATAGAGTCCAAAAGGAAGAACTTTGTATGCAAAGGTTCCCCAAGGGTAGGTAAAGGTGGTTTTATCTTGATCTTCTAGGGCAATCTGTATATGATTGTAACCACTAAATCTGTCTAGAAATGAAAAGAATTTATTTCCAGATAAGGTATCAAGGACCTAATCTATGAACAGAAAAGCGAAATGGTCCTTTTGGGTGGCCTTGTTAAGTTCTCTATAGTCTACACAGACTCTCCACTTTCCATTCTTTTTAGGAATGATGACAAGTGGGGATACCCACTGACTATTAGAAACTGGATAGATGAAATTGACATTTAGGAGTTTCTACAATTCTTCTTTTACTACCTCCTTAAGTGTTGGGTTCATACGTCACTGTGATTGCCTTACTGGATTGCAACCCTCTTTTAAATAGATATGGTGAGTGCACAAGCTAGGATGGATTCCTTTCATGTCTATGTAATCCCACGCAGACACCTTTTTATACCTCTGTAACAATAATAATAACATTTTTTTTTGTTCCGAAGTCAAGTTTGGATTAACATTCAGATTTTTACCTGGTTCTATTTCCACCAGGCTGCTCTTGGCTCAAGTCTTCCACAACATCTTCCTCCCCCAAGTCCTCAATAGAAGTAAAAGAAAGAGGATTACTAATAAAACCATTTATAATATCATTTTCTGTCTCATCCTTAAAGTACTAGGCTTTACCTAGGGTAAGAAGTGGCTGGGAGTTTTCTGATTTGGGTTTGAATTCATCCAACAAGGGATTTCCCAAATCCTTACTTGGTTTTGCAGGGGGTAAAGATTGAGGTTCTTCGTAGCCTGGCCATCTGAAATTGTCATAAAGCCCGACCTACAACCTATAAATGCATCCACAATAGCCAATGAAGGCCTTCCTAAAATCAAGGGATGCCCCCCATGTTTGATTTGGTCTATAAAATAAGAAAGTCTGTTGGATACATACAAGAATCCACTATAATAACTATGTCTTTTAACACCCCTTCTTGTTTAACAATTATAGTACTATATGTGTTTGTCTCAGCCTGTGCAATCCTAGGGTGGTAAAGATTTCTTTATTCATTGTGTTGATTATTGCCCCTAAATAAATTAGTGTATTTGGGATGGGTGTCTCTTCAATATAAATAGTAACTGTAGGATTCCTTGAGTTGTTATATTTAGTCAATGGAGACTGACCAATCATTAACTCTAATTATTTCCCTATCACATGGATAGTGACAAGGTCCTTCGGATTTCTTCTAGGTTTTCTAAGATATTGTTCCCTTACTGTTTTTGCATAAATGGGAACATCCTTGTTAGATTGCAACAGGGGAATCATATGTGTTTATTTTTCAATTCTTTGAGAAAATCAGATTCAGGTTGTGAAATCATCCTATTTTCTGATAATCTTTACGGGTATGGAGGGTCCTTAGTTACTATAACAGTTGGGTTGGTTAATAAAAATGTACCAACTTTATTTGGGTTAATTGTTATAGGTGTAGCAACATCACCTTGACCTATTGTAGTAGTTCTGTTAGAATCTACAGGACAATCCTTAGGAGATTCACATCCTTCTTCAGTAATAACATGAGAGGTTTTTACTACTTTTACCGATCATAGATTTATTTCATTGCATTCAAGGAGAGTAATGTAGTAGGGTTGGAAGGAAGCGAGAGCTTCTAAAGCCTGATCTACCTCGTTATTTGGGTTAGGATTAGGTTGTACAAGTAATTGGGGTTGTATGGGAGGTGTAGCAGCATGTGTTGAGAGAGGTGACTGTTGCAATTATTGTTGCATTGATAATGCAGGAGGGGTTGGACATAAGGAATTTCCTCTCCAATTTTGGGGCCAAGGATATGGCTGAGATGGAGGGTATTAGAAAGGTGGAGAGGAAGACCATTGGTTCCATGGTGAAGGAAATTTAGCTGGAGGGAGAGAGGAGTACTACCATGGAAATTATTGAGCATTATATACATTATTCCATGGACTAAAAGAAAATTTTTGAGACATACCTGGTGGTTGTGACTTCTAAGGCTTCCTAGACCCAATGAAGTAGGAGGACTAAAATTCCTCACTTGATTACTTGAGCACTACTTTTAGTCTAGGAAGCTTTGTACAGTTGCCTATAGAATTTTCCAGATCACAAATACTACACAAACTGATGCTCTCAACTCTACATTCCCTCAAGGGATGTTTCTCCTTACATTTCAGGGCATAACACAACCAAAGCTTTATTGGCTTCATCCTATGACTTGTTCACTTGCGCTATTGTTAGTTGGGCAGATAAGGTACTGAGGAGATCGATCTTAAGATTTTCAACATATTTCCAATCTCGGCTCTGGTCACACCTCCATTTGTAGATTTTTGTATTCTAATGGAGGCATCCTGTAACATACTTCTTCCTCGTGATGATACTCTTGAGCATCTTAAACGAAGTTTTATTGTATATTCAAATGATTCCTGGGATATATATCCTTCCCTAGTAGATTCAACATATCGAGCCAATCATCTCTCATTCCCTGTATGATTATAGTTTTCAAGATTTCTAGATCGAAATCACTATGTTTAGATCTCTATAGATTATAGTGGAATCATTCCACATAATCCTCCAAGATTTCTCCTCCCTTTTGTGTCATCCTAAATATTTATTCCCTCAAGTCCCTGGTTCGACAATAGTCCTGATATTTTGATAGAAATGTGGTTTTCATTTCTACCCATGTCCGAATAGTAGAAGAGCCCATTCCCATGAACCATCTCAGTGTTGCTCCCTTTAGAGTAGAAGGGAACAATTTTAGCTTCTAAGAGTCCGAAGTATAATCATAGTTCTTGCACAGAACGTCAAATTCAGACAAAAAAGTATCATGATCTTCTACAGTCAACCCTTGAAAAGATGGAAGGGATGATAAAGGAATTTTTTTCATGGGAGCTTCGCGACTTATATCACCTATTGGAATTTCAAAGGTGGTAATCGTGGCATATGTCCTATCATTGATATTGTTATTGTTGTCTCCCGTTCTAGATTGTCTTGATCTCTGTTTTGATGAGTCTCCTCCCAAAGACTGTTCAGGTGGGTGTCCTGTGGATGAAGATTCTTGTGATGATTTTGACACAGTCTTGATCCTGTAAGTGTCATGATTGAATTTACTCCATATTTCCGGAGGATGGTAAAGTTTTTGTATGACCATAATTATTGAAAGAGGCAGACTAGATAGGGGTGTGGTCCTAGTCCTTTAAATGTTCAAATTGAGTTTCCTCTTCGAAGAGTGTCCCCAAGTTTTCCAAAAATCAGGCCACCTCTTCTTCGTCACCTTGTGGAAAAACATATTGTGGACTTCGGGGGGGTGTATGAGATGGTCCCGCTTCCTCTGCTAATTCAGTAATGTTATGTTATACATTTATCCTCTTAGAACGTCTTCATTTTGCAGGGTCAGAAGATAAAGCAGAGGTTTTCCTTTTTCATGCCCTCCCTGAGACTATTGTCTCTAAGGTTTGTTGTTCATTATTTGGTTCATCAACATTCTCTACAATTTGGTCAACACATGCTCTTTCCTGTGCATTTCCTTGGTTTTCTTCTAATGAAGGTACAATAGGGTTTGCAAAATTATCCCAGGTTAATCGTTGTTGGGTTAGTTCTCTAGTGACAATCAGATTAATTAAACCATGATGGCTAATTGTAGCCTACGGGTTCTTGGCTTTCCTGACTCAGCTAGCAACATCATGGAGTAAAGAATTTAAAAAGAATGGAAAATTAACTACAATCTTCTTCCTAAGTATTGTTAACATCTTAAGGTGTCTAGATCGTACCACATCCTGTCGGCCATCGCAAGTGATATATTTCTAAACAATTTTTGCTAATTCTCACCATGGCTCCTTCAAGGATGCAGGCTAAATGCCTTTGCCTTTGTGTATCATTTCTTCACTTGGCTCTTTGAATACTTCAACAACTTCATGTAATTGTACATGCTTCTTAGTCCACTTTATACCTTCCATCGAAAGTCCTGAGACTTCAACGATGACCGCTTCAGAGACTGTTATGGCTCTTCCTTTCACAGTTGTGTGTCCATTCTGTAAGTTCTTCAAAATTTCTAGTGCAACATCATTGTGAAATCCCTGCAACCTGACCACATACTATATCCACCCGACGCATTAGATAATTGCTCGATCTTGTTCTGTTAATTGCAGTAATGTGGGCTCGTTGGGAACGTCATTGCCTCCCATGATTGTTGTGCTCCTATAACAATTCCACTATTATGCATGGAATAACCTTACTTCTATGGTTTTAGTGTTGAACAACAACGAATACGCTGCATGCGAGAATTTCTATCAAAGAAAGTTTTCTTATTATTATTATTATTATTATATAAATGCGATAATAATGATCAGTCAATCCAAAAAAGATTTTATAAATGCAACACTAATTAATCGGTCCAATTAGAAATTCATGGTGGAATGTGATAATTATATCTTGTCAAATAATTATAGCACATCACCTTCCCCCTCCAATAAGAAAGAGTGTCCTCGTCCTCGGAGTATGGGAAAATGAAAAGTATGCACGACAACATTAATATGGCATGAAATTAGTGGTAGAGTCCGATAGGTGGAGTAAAGCAAAGTAATTAACAGTCGTACAAGCAATTAGAGATGATCGAAAAAAGAATAAAGCATGTAAATATTCATTATGAACATTAATTTTACCTTTTGTGATTGATAAAGTAAAATCTGACATGGCACGAAAAGAATAATAACTGCTGATGTCAACTGATTAGACGGTGTTGAAGTGATTCATTGAATGGATTTTCAATGGTTATGTTGGTTTTTATAAGTAAAGACACTTATCGATGGTAGTTTCTCCTCTTGGATTAATTAAATAGGAATTACTAGCATACTGAAGAATTGGCAATATAGAATACTACTCCAATACCACAGCAGAGCCACTGCTGCTAGCAGGCGTCTATAGCCTCGACAGGGTTGCCACTTAAACCCAAAAAAATGAGCAAGTATCCTCAACATATGACTTTTTGTTATTATTATTTACATATTTCCGCAAAGAGACCATTTTGTTGGCATGGTAACCAGATAACCATAATGCCATTCACTAGGGCAGAACAAAGTGAACATGCTGACTCTTGATGAGACCTCATGTTCTTAGACATATATAATGTCTGAAAGGCCATTTCCCTGGTATGGTAGCTATAATGGGAATGTCACTTGTGTTAAGTCCTTATGATCATGGTAGGTCAGATCATAATGAGACCTATCCTCTTTGAGAATGATTTATCTTATTTCCACTTTTTACATTATAAGTTGAGGGAGGCTCACTAACTCCTTAAGAGTCAAGGATTATGTAAGAAGTGAAATAATGCCAACAAAATATATGCTCACTTTCCTTGTATTGTGCCAAAAGTAACTTGCCATTTGAAAGTGTAAAAGAGAGAACCAACAAGCTATTGATATTGGTGATGAGTTAAGTTAAAAATATATCCAAAATCTCAAACTATTGCCATTATTCTCAACCTAAGATCCATTAAGGATTTGTTCCACATTGAGGATGTTGTTATGTGGTCAATTAATTGATTTTAGAAATTAAAGGCACAAAATAAAATAAAGAGGGGTAACTAGGAAAAATGGTTTACCAAGCAACTATGAACTGCAATATACCACCTTGGAAAGCCAAGGATTTACATATGGGAAGGAAATCTCCCCAAATGTTGTGTTTGGTGTAACATATTGTACAAGGTGACTGATTCAATTACCTATGGAAGGATACCAGCCTAGTGGGGACTTCCAAAATATACCCAGAGATACGTGGAAACATAGCCCGTAGTAGTGATGTCTAATGTGTAATTGTTCAATGAGAGCGTTCACATATACTCATCATGCGTGGAGCACCATCCAAAATACCTAAAGATACGTAAAGAACGAGCCTATACACTTATGTATGTGGAATGGGATATCACCCATAAAATGTAACATTGGAAAAGAATGATATCTCCTACATAGAGACGTTGGAACATGTCTCTAGCCTAGACATATAAATATTTGTGTTAATGTTCCAAATGATCCTTAGGTTTTATTATTGATTGAATTTTACAGTTTATCTTGAATTATTTTTTTATTTCAATGCTCAAAACTCGATGTCACCTAAACACACCTATGATGCAACTAATATGACAAAAAGAACTATTTTCATTTTCCTTTTAACAATGAAAGGCCTAACTAAGTAGGGGAAGAAAAAATCAATCAACAATGCAACAAATAAGTGATGCAACAATTGATCTCCTCAACTTCAGTATTCCAATCAAAATCAAAGCCCAATAGGCAATGCAAATAATTGTTTTTCTTTTTTTTAATGTTTCAAATGCAAAGAAACATATCAATGCAACTTGATCACTGACAAAAAGAAACCACATGGACTTTAATTGTAATGTAAAAGTTATTTTTCAAATTCAACAAGCAATCTATGTATACAAACCATAATTGACAAGAAGAAAGAAAGAACGAAACAAAATATTATAAAAAATGTGATGACATTCAAAGGTGATTAACACTCATATACAGTTTTAACCCCCCCACCTGATTGAGGGGGAATTTGTTTTTGCAAAAATACAAGCAAAAACACGCAATTTCACACAAGGCATTGGCTTTGCAGAGACAAATACAAACTCAGAGACTCAAGGAAATTTTCTGGACCAAAGCAGGATGAGGAGCAAGGAAAAGGAATGAAATTTTTTGCTTCTACAAGATCAGCGCAGGTACAAAATAGAAACCAGTGCAAGTACAAAGAAGAAACATGTGCGCTGAAGCGCTCTATCTCATAATAGGGAATGCGTTGGGGTTATCTCAGTCAAAACATGACACAAGAAACCAAATAAAGCTCAAAAATGTGTTTTCCTAAGGTAAATCAATGTCTGAATGAATCAATTAAGGTCGCTTTAAGAGGTGAAAAATATGTTAAGGTCAAGGAAACAACTAAGGGAAGAATCATACCTAGTGGAGTTGCCAATTTGTTATAAGAAATTTTCGTGATTGTGAACAAAGGTGAATTCCCTAGATCTAGTGGCATGACCCAGAACAACAAAAGAAAAAAAGGTTCAAGTTTTCCTTAGAGAAATTAGAGAATGGAAAAAAAATCCTACCTAGAATTTGTAGCAAGCCTTCTTTTCCTCCTTACTTGTAAGCTCCAACTCTAGCTCCAAGTGCTATAATTAGAACCTGCACACATGACTAAAACAAGGAAAAGAACCACAATCCATGTAGCATAATCTAAAATCTCTATTAAATGAGTCATCATGGCACTGAAATACATGAGTGAAAACATAAGACAACAAATAAGGAAAATAAGATGCTCTTTATATTGATAAATATAGGAGAGAGTTTACAACCATAAATAGAAGTTGATCTTGTAACTATCTCCCCAAGTTGACTTGTCCTTCCTTGCCACGAAGCACAACTCAACACCAACCCTAATGCATGAATGTGTGTTGGGCCTCAAAATTGTCCCTATTTTCCCTCCATTATTCACTTATATCTTCACATTTTACCTTCATGTCACCTCCATTCCACCTCCATATCATTACATTTACCTCCTTATTGGGTCATAACTATGTTTTTCCAAAGTTTATTAATTCTTAACATTTTTAAGTGAATTTATGGCTAAAACTTAGAAAATTATATGCTTATACTTATATCTAACAAATAGAATGAGTTTGTAGACATGTGTAGGTACAAAGGAAGCTTCCAAGGCATCCTTATGTGGCACTCTATGCTCAAATTCGAATTTGAGAAGATCATGAACCTCATGGAGAATATCATGGACCTCATGGAGGAGATCATGGAGGATAGGGTTAGGTGTCACCATTGGTTGAGAAATATGTGGGTCAAAGGAGAGAATAGTGGGTTTGCATTTATGACTGTTGTTCTCATCAATAGAGTTGATTTGATTGTTGATTGTTGCACAGATATGGAGCGTTCTCTTTTGTCACATCCCTCTATATTACGTTGAGAAAGAGAGTTCAACTCCCTTCACCTGCTCATTACGCCGCTCAATTATTCTGGAGACGTTTTTCTGCTAAAGCATACCATTTCCAGGGTGGACTTGATCTCCCTAGCAGTGACGACGCAATTTTAACTGTTGTATCAGACATAGACATTTGCTTGGCCTTCCAGCCCTCGTCAGGTAATGATTTGAGCATCATTGGAAGGCTGCAGCAACAACATTTCACTATTGCTGTCAATCAAAAGGCCAAAAAGGTCGGTTTTGCTCCGATCGTGGCTACTGGTGGTTGAAGACCTGCAGCTGAAGCATGCCTTAGATCGGCAGCGTGGTGGACTGATCCACTCAGAGAGGATGCAACTTTAACACACAAGGAATTTCGCTCGACCTTCACTCACACAACGCCACAATTCGTTCCTATCCTGCCTCAATATAGTCATATGCCTTCAATTTCGTGCTTTGCTTTCCATTAGTTTTGATATATTATTAGTTCGAATTTCTTAATATCGTATTGTTTGTTATGTTATAATTATATTAATATATTAATATAATATATAGTATTTGTTATTTTAATTTGATATGTTTGTTATGATTATTTAATTATTAATTAATGTGTGCTATAAGAATTTATTAATATATTAAATATGTTGTTATAATTGCATTAATTAATATAGTTATAATTTTATTTTATTTTTATTTTTGTTATTTGTTGTATATAATTATTGTTATATTTGTTATGTTATAATTGTATAAATTGTTAAGTTATTATTGTTATTGTAATGATATGATTGTTATCATTATTTTATTATTTTTTTAAATTGTTATTATAGTTTTGAAAGGGTGAATATTGGCATGTGAAAGAATATTGGTATAAAACAAAATTGAGGGAATCATGAGAAATTGGTTGGTATAGGGGCAAATAAAAAAAAAAATCTAAAAAATCCACATAAATAATAAATTAAAAACGATGTTTTTAATTTGTTGTTTAAATACAAATAAAAAATTTGTGTGTTGTTTTTAATTTGATAGTTGAATAAAAATAAAAAAAAAATATTTTGTAGTGTTGTTTTTTAAATAAAAAAAAAAATATTTTGTGTAACATTTTGGAAAATAAAAAACAAAAACTACACAAAATAATTTATGTTTTTATTTTA